>NDGN011324138.1:0-12442 GCA_002564285.1 Tympanoctomys barrerae
CCACATGCCAGCCAGCCCCGCCCCCTGGTGGGCTGAGCTGGCCACACACACAAATAAATAATTGAAATATTTTTAAAAATGTAAACTCTCAAAACCTTTTCTGAGCATCTTGTCCAATTCTTTTGCTCCAGACACCAAGAACTGGAAAAAAAAATTACTTTGGTTCATAAAAGCTAATCCCAAAGGCACTGCTAGAACCCACAAGTTAAGGACTTTACCACAATGATATAGCAGAAACTTCCAACCTGAAAGATACCTGAGATGAATTTGTGTTCTCTAAAATTGAATAATGAAGGGGCTGGGAGGTGGCTCAGTAGGATAAGCGCTTCCCTAGCAAGCGCGAGGGTCTGAGTTCAATCCCTGGTTCCACCAAAAAATATACATATAATAATAATAATAATAATAATAATAATAAAATTGAATAATGAATATTGGGAACAACAGAGGTTAAGCGCAAAGTGTATTTATTGAGGGAAACAAAGCTTCCTTTCAAGAGAGAGGGACTGAAGGGGACCTGAATGGATTGCCAAGGAACCCATCTTTTCTAGAGGTTTTTATAGAGTAAATCCATGACACAGTGTCATGAGGTGACACAAAGGTCCAAAGTGAGAAGCATGGGTACTGATAAGGTAGGCATGACATGGGACAAAACTTTGTTCAACAAATAAGATTACAAACATAATTGTAAAATTGATTAAATCATGATAGCATGATCATATGGGGAAGGGAGTCACATAACCAGTGGACATGCATACAGCAAAAGGGCTTTTTCTGTAGGGGGTTAGGTTAGTGGCCTTTTTTTTTTTTTTTGGTGGTATCGGGATTGAACTCAGGCTCTTGGGCTTGCCAGGCAAGTGCTCATTCTACTGAACCATCTCCTCAGCTCCAGATTAGTGGCGTTTTGAAGGTGAATATCAATCTATGACATCTATCATGAGAGAGGTATGTGGATACATTAGTTTAGTCATTTTTCTTCAGTTCTGGCCCACAGCAGAAGTGCTGTGTCCCCTACAGTTGAAAGACATATTATTTTCCATACTGGCTCCTTCGAGGGCCTATCTCTGTCTGACTACCTATATTTCTATCTAACTAAGCTGCCTATTACAGGACTTCTCTTAACTGAAATACCAGTTTCAAGTCTGAGATGCAGAACTTCTGACAAATTGGCTACAAATTAAGATTCATAAAACTCTCTTTTTAGAATTCATTAGTTTGCTGAATGGCACAGGAAAACTCATTTACTGACTGATTATAAATTATATAACAAAAGATAGACATGAAATCCACACTACTCCCCAGGAAATTCTACATATTTTGCCATCTAGCAGCAATCTGAACCCAGTCCTTTGAGGGTTTAAAGAAACTTCATTATGTAGGCAAGACTGATTTGAATATTGGTGATTAACTTAACCATTGGCCCTTCTTTGTTTTCCAGTAGTAGGAGGAAGGGGCTAAAAGTGGTAAATTTCTGTGTAGTAGGCTGGAGTTTCTCAGGATCTCCTGCATCCTGAAGCTATCTAGGTGCTGCCCTCAGGGGCTAATTTATTAGCATACAAAAGCCATTTATCACTTTGCAGATTCCAAAGACTTTACTAGTTGCATGCCAGAAAACTGAAAGAAAACCAAATACATGTTTTACTGCATCACAATGTCATATCCAATATTCTTTTGGGACTCAAGCCTGTAAAGCATGACAGAATAAATTTTCACTCTTGTTTATACTTGAAGGGGAGTTATTTTGGCATGGACCTTACCTCAAAATGCATAGAGAAGTTTTGTAAAGAAAATTTGGACACAATTTGTTCTCATTTACAGGATGCTCAATAAGAATAATTTAGCTTCCAGGAAGAACTCATACATATTTCTTCACATAAGTATAGTATTAAATGTCTTAGAATTTAACAATTGCTAATTTTCTGAAATGTGTCAGGAATCCCAAAACAACACCATCTATTTAAAAATTTCATTGAAGATCTGCAAATAATTACCAGTTGCACTCATTTTTTTTAATAATAAATAAAAAGCTAGTTGTTGCAGTTCATGAGCATGGTGTGGCCCAAAAGGATGCAAGATGAATTAGAGATCAATCAGAGTCCAAGCCCAACCCAAACTCTAAGCGCCCAGAGGATCTGCCATTAACTAAGTCCCCTCAGACTGAAAAAGTCTTTTATAACACACTGTCTAACTTGAAGATTCTGTGTCTTTTTATTGATATAACCAGGAAACAAAGATAAAAGTAAAAAGAAAAGAGTCTGGGCAAGAACCCCAGCAGGAGACCAATCACTTAACAGACCACTCTTACCTCTGTGTCCTCCAGGAGGGACACGGAGGTAAGAGTGGTCTATTAAGTGATTGACTTGAGGACCAATCTAAATGGTAAAATGGACTGTGGAGAGGACAAAGGCAGAGCTCATTTTTTTTTAAAGTTAATAAATTTTGATCCTACTTGGACTTGTGGCCCTGTAGGTTATTTTATCATCTCCAAGAAAGTGTTTGGGAGGTAGCCTTGTGTCTCTGAGACTACTTACCTCTACATATCCATCTTTTTCATTCCTCTGGACAATGCCTGTAAGGTTGGTTAGTTGGATATGCATATAGTGGAACTTTTTCAGTACTTTAATGATGTCTTGGTATTCATGAAGTATAGAGGAATGAAGCCCCCAAACCAAATGATACCGGGGATAAGTTTGTGTTCTCTAAAACCAAAGAATGAACTTTAGGAACAATGGAGGTTAAGAGCAGAATACATTTATTGGGGAGAAAGAAAGCTTCTGTCTGAGTGAGGGACAGAAATGGGTTTCTAAAGAATCTTTCACTTCCAGGAATTTTTGTTTGTTTGTTTATTTGTTTGTTTTATGCTTTTCGTAGAGAGTCTACAGTGTCTCACTCACTACACAGATCGAACTCATATTGATCCTCCTGTTTTAAGCCTCCCAAACTTTGGGATTACAGATGTGTGCCACCATTCGCAGTCTCATTCGCTCTCAGCGCAACCTGGAGGTGGGACCAGCATGGCATGCTAGAGATTGAACCCCAGTCCCTCTGTCTAAGAAGCTGCTTTAATCCATAAATTATCTGAGCAGCCCTCTTCCAGGGATTTTTATAGAGCAAAACCCTGAGGTGCAAGCAAGTCTAAATTGTAAAACAGCGAACTCTCAGGTGGACACGATGTGAGACAAAACTATAATCAAACAGTGTTTGCAATTACAATTGCTCAAGTAAAATTGATTGAATCAGGATGAAATGGGAAAGTAAGTCACTAGCAAGAAGACATGAATATAGAACAGAGGTTTTTCCTGGGGCGGGGGGGTTGGGCTGGTAACTCTACTTGGCTCTTTCAATGTGATTGACGCCTAATTAGAATGTCAATCACTAATTCCCATCCCTAGGGAGAAATGTGGCTGCGTTTGTTTATTTCTTTGTCTTGAGGTCTGGCCCACAATAGAAGTGTCTGTCTCTCCTCCAGCTGCAAGGTATCTTGCCTTCCATATTGTCTCCTTCCTGGGCCTACTCCTGTCTGACTGCCTATATTATTTCTCACTAACTCAGCTACCTACACAGTATTAATGAAATTAAATTCTTTATATATAAACATTTTAAATAGCATTTCTGATCAAGTCCTTTGTTTTGGAAGATCTATTTTTTTAAAGTTCTTTTTATACCTAGATAGGAGTCTTCTGAAGAAGGACTAGCAAAAATTATTCCCATTCCTCAGGACTTCTTTTCACTCTGTTGGATGTTTCTTTTGCTGCACAGAAACTTTTTTTGTGTGATCTGATCCAATTAGCTGATTTTCAGTACTATTTCCTATGCAACCAGGTTCTGTTCAGAAAGTACCTGCCTAAGCCAATGACCTCAAGAATTTTACCCATTTTATATTCCATCAGGTAAAGTATTTCTGTTTTATTTGCCAAGAGTAGGAAGAACTTATTGAGAGAAAGAGAGCTCCTGTCTGAGAAGGACAGAAGGGGGCCTCAAAAGTGACAGGTTGTCTGTCACCCCTGCTTCTCCGGGGTGTTTTATGAAGCATAGCCACGTGATGAGGGAGGCTTCATGTGGGGCAAAACTATAATCAATCAATAAGACAAAAAGCATAGTCATAGATAATATTGATACAGTGAGAAACCATAGGATGGGTGTCAGGTACAACAAAACTATAAAAACTGTACAAGTATAATTGCTAGAGTAATATTGATTAAATGGGTATCAAATGGGAAAATGAGCATGAATACATGGAAACCAAGGACTTTCCTGGAAGGAGTAAGTAAGGAGGTTTGTTCCTCCACTCCAAGGTGACTGATGTTTACTTAGACTGTCAAGCACTGCTGTTCACCCCTAAGGGAAGTATATATGTGAAGAGTTCTTACTTTCCTTGAAGTCTGGCATGCAGTGACTATGCCTCCAGCCACACTTGTCCTCTTCATTGACCTTTGAGGGCTACACTCTGGCTGACTACCTTCAATATCTGTACTATTCCCCCATCGGAAGAAATCTTCCAAAGTGCCATCAGGGGCCACAGCTGATGACCAATCTGGCCATCTCCAGCTGAAGAGAGTCAAAGTTGTGATTGGCAGTCAGAAATCTCTCACAGAGGCTCTAAAACTCCTTTCTAGTCACCAGGTGTGCTTGCCTTAGGTGCACGTTTAAGTCTCTGTCCAATTATCTCAGTGGGAGATATTTAAATTATATAGAAGAATGAAACTTTTGCTAGATTTCCAAAGCAATGTGCACATGCTCTCCAAAATTGAGGAACAAATTCTAGGAAGAATGGAGGCAAAGCATAGAAAGAATTTATTGAAATAAAGCAAGCTTCTGTCTGAGAGGGACAGAAGGGGGTCCAGAAATTGGGTAGCCCCAGTGTTTCAGTTTTAATATTTAGTTCTTTGATCTATTTTGATTTTAATTTACTGCATGGTAGAATGTTGGGTATTTATTTAAATACTCAGCATATAGATAGCCAGTATTCTTAGCATCATATATGAAAAAGGTTATCTTTGCTCCAACCTTTGGCTCCTCTGTGAAAAATCAAATTGTTGTATGTGCTTTTGATATAGGAGTTTGAGCAAACAGACTCTAAAAAAAACATTGAGAAGTTTAAAGTCACACAGTAAAGTGTAGATAGATATACAGGGGGAGATGAATATCAGAAACATGTTTGAAATCCTGTCATGTTATTTTCCCAGTACTCTGAGTATCATTATTTAAGAGAATACAAATCAGTCCATATTTTGGTATAAAATGGTATTTTAATAAACCGAAAAGAAGTTTTTAAAAACATGCATGAAAAATGTTCATATTCTTCAATATTCCAAAATAACATTAAATATTAAACAAAACCACATGATGTAAAACTTTCTGTGCAACTAAATAATCAATAAGAAAATTCATTTTTAATTGTATTGCATCCTGCAGAGCCTGTATTTTTATCATTAAAGTCAATAAAGCAATTTAGAAAGTATAAGTGTTTTTCTGCAGCTTCATGAATTTTAAGCAGAATGAGAAATTGCCATATTAAATCTTCTGTCAAACAATGGTCTCTTTCTATTAGCAGTGACAGATTAAATTGCTTTTTCATGAATAATACTCATGTAATTTCTAAGCAGTTAATGTGTGTATTCTTACTGAAATGTCTTAATACATTTTCAAGTATAATTTAAGAAAAGGGAAAATATCAATTAATATTTCATTTCATTGAATACTCAAGCAGGTGTTAATTTTTTTTGTCTTGCAATATACATTGATGAATCTATTCACAATGGATTTTTGTCTTCTCTCTGGCATATAATAGGAATGACATTTCCTTCTCTCTTTAAAGTCAGGTAGGGCTATGGAACTTTTATGGTGCCTGAGCTATTGATAGGTTCTGGCCCAAGTACAAACTGCTAAATTATCATGACTCTGATTCAACATGGCTAAATCCCCAAAACAACAGTTTATCTTCCTAACGACCACCTCCTTCTTCTTAACCACCTTGGTCTCCAATACTTTTTCTGCACACACAAGGGAGCAGCCAATCAGGTTCTTACGTGTCACGAAACCTGTCCCTCAAACTCCACCACTAGCAAAAGTACAGAAAGTCTCAGCCTTCCTTTGTCTCAAGACAGAGGAACCTCTGTCTCCCTGCTGTCAATCCTTTCCATGACTTCAGACTTAGTAAATGATCCTCCTCCCCCATTTTACTTGCTCTCTGTCTTGCCACTGAAAAACCTAACAGATCTGAGTGGAAATGATCCCCATTTTATCTTGGAAAGTAGTTAAATACATGCATGGTTGTCTATTATTTGGTCTTGGTGGGGAAGGAATGTCATGGTTTTCATTTTCATTGTTACTTGGGGTATCTGAGTTGTTAATATAAACAGGATCTCTCTGGTAAGTCAGATGCAGCATATAATATGAGAGAAAAATGTTTTATTATTTCTTAAAACCACTATAATTTCTAAATTTTTGTTTGCTCTTAACATCATAACTGTTACACAGGACTCAAAGCATCTTGATTTTAAGTTTGTTATGAACTAACATTTTATTTGGAGTCATAAAATGATTATTCTAATATATGTGTCTAAAATTAGAAGCTCCTCCTATCACAGAATCTTGAGGGCTGTAGAGATAGCTCAGTGGGCTAAGCATCTACTTTGGTAAGTGCAGGGACCATGATTTGATTCCCAGCCCAGCATGCCACTCTGGGCCTACCTTAGGGCTTGATGAGGCAGCAACTGAGTCTGGGTGTGGTGGTGCACAACTGTAATCCCAGTGCTAGTGATGCTGAAAATAGAATCACTATGTGTCTGAGCTGCATAGTGAGACTCTATACAAAATACATGAAGGAAAAGAAAAAAAATCTTGAAAATGTAAGTAAATATAAAAATTTTCCTCTAAGTTTCACTTGCTTTTGAATTTGTTCATGATTCATAATGAAATATCTCCATATTATGTTATCAAATAGTAGTTACTGTTTTATTCCAGTTATAGTCCATATTTTACTGCACTCTTTCTATATTATTTTATTCAATCACCAGAGAAATCAGTAAAATTTTTTATAGTATATGTCTCAGGCACTGCTGGATTCCATTGCTAAATATCACTGGCAGTGTGGCACAAACAATGGAATTTTATTTTCTCATATTTCTGGAAGTTTGCAAGATCACAGTTTTGTGAAGGTGCATTTATCAGTGAACAGATGACTATGGTCTCATAGCATCCTCACAGGGTGAGAACAGGCAAGTTCTCCAGTCTCCCATGAGGACACTGATCCTACAGGATCAAAATCTGTTTAGTCACTTTTTTATTGGTGAGATAAAATACCAAGCACTCAAAGTTAAAGGAGAAAAAGGCTTATTTGGCTTACTGCCTGTAGAAGTTTCAGTCCACAGTTGGCTGGCTCCAAGGGAAGATACCACATGGCAGGGAGGCAGTACTTCACATCGGCTAGAACAGTGGAAAATAGAAAAAGCAGCAAGCAAAAGAGACAAGACTCTTTCTGACCCTTACATGGTATGCAAGTTACCCACCCTACCGCAGATGTAGCACTCACACTTAGAATCTCAGTTTTGGACAGTGATTCAATCTCAAATTCTAGATTCAGCTGTCACCAAAAAGCTAACCCCACATGACTGCATGACTTTGAAGGGATATCCAGTAACATTCTACTCCTAGCACTCCAAAATTCATGCGCATCCATTTATATCACCAGTCTTAAAAAATAAGTAGTTGTATACAATTATGTTCTAATTCACAGGAATTTATGGTGGCATAGAAAATAATAAAGTATTGATTAAGTCACTAAGTGATAAAGCTAAACAGGGTAACTGAGCCAATCATTTGATTTTAAATAAGTAACTCATTCATTTGGGAGAACAAATATTTCTTTGTTTCTAAAATAACTTTGAAATAGAAGGAGGTACTATATGTAATTATACTTTTCAATAAATCCATAGAAACAATCTCTGAAAATTTGCATGCTGAGTATTGAAGAAAACTTAAATAAAAAGACCTGTCCCATCTTCCCTGTTTCAAAGGCTGGATTATCATGTATGACATTTTACCTCATAACATGTCTAAATGTATGCTGAATAGAATTGGTTAATGGCGGCAAGGATAACGTTAGGATAAAGAGAAACTAAATATTGTAGTGATCATAAAAATGAGTGTTTTAAAAGAGCAAGAGTTAAAATCTCTCAGTGTTTATACTGTCATCTTCACTGGAAGATATATTAAAGAAAACAACAGAACAATGATGCCAACAATTCTCACAACTTAGAGAAAAGCATCTTTGTGTTAAGAGCTAGAACCAAGTTCCCAAGTGGCTAGATAACTCTAACTATATCAAGCTAATACTAATGGTTGTAAAGTAAGTGAATTTAAGTCATATTTTGATTGTAGATATTAAAAAATGTGACAATGATTCACATAAAATCATCAAAAGATGTATTAATATCAATTATTTTTATTTTTGTTTTCTGTTTTAATTTGATATTACATATTAGTCCTTCAGGATTTTCAATTCAAATGAAGAATGATTATTTATTTTAGAATCAAGTGTTTGGGTAAAATACTCAGAATGATTTACTCTAGTTCATTTTATGCTTCAATTTACCTAAGTTATTTGGTTAAGCAATGTATCTTAATGTGTCTGTAATTTTTTTTTTCTGATACGATTAATATTTGAATTGACTGGCAAAGTAAAGCTAGCTGCTCTGCCCAATGTAAGTGGGTCTCATCTAGTTCTCTAAAGGCTTCCACAGAACAAGAAAAACAATAAGCTCAAAAGCTTGATTAAGGGAAAATTCACCTTCTTTGCTTAACAGTGTAAGAGACAGGGATATTTGTTTTTGTTCTGCCTTCAAAGTCAGAATCAAATTGGCACACTCGCCCCTGGCTCATCTGGTTCACAAGTCTTATGTACTCACACTGAAATTATGCCATTGGCTACCTTTGGTCTCTGGCTTAGTGAAGGCAGTGCTTGGAACACTGAGCCTCCATAATCACACAAGCTAAGTTGTTGGACACCTGTCTTTCTGTCTCTCTGATAGGTTGTGACCAGAGTATAGACTACTAAATTATCACGGCCCTGATCCAGCACAGCTGAAGCCCCAAAACAACAGCTTGTCTTCCCAATGACCACTTCCTCATCCTTCCCCACTCCACCCCTGGACACAACTTTTATCTTTCCTGTGCACAAAAGGGTGTCTCCAATCAGCTCCTTGTATGTCACTAAACCTGCTCCTCAATCTCTGCCCCTAGCAAAAGTCCAGAAAGTCTCCACTTGCCACTGTTTCAGGTCAGAGTTTCTGCCCATCTCCCTGCTCTTGGTCCTCTCCCTATCTTCGGAGTTAATAAAGAGTGCCCCCCATTTCTGCTTCTCTGATGCACCACCACCACTGCTCTCACTGCTGCTGATAAAACCTGACTCTATCTATCTATCTATCTATCTATCTATCTATCTATCTATCTCCTATCTATGTATTTCATCATTTGCCATCTTTATATATCTGTCTAATAGAAAATCCAGTTTATTATTCAAAAAACTAAAATGACAATGGACTCCAACTTTCAGCTCCATAAATAATAATGTGAAAGGAACTTGGGAGTTGTCACTCCTAATTTTAGAAAAACAAAAATATTTGAAAATACAACAAACTAGGATTATCAAGTTTTCTGTCACTCATTAGAGAAGTGAAGTCACAGGGAAAATGAAGGAATGTAAATGCATCCTGAAGTAAGATAATATCTGCTTACATGAACCAGAAGTCAACGCAGGCATCTATGAGTAGGAAATGATGAATACACTTTTGATGAACTAGTACAAGCTGGATGTGGGAACAATAAAAGAGAGGTCTTAGAAATTGCAGAATTAGAGAACTACTTGAAGTCTCTGAGTTTTATTTTCACGATGCCTATTAGACATTCATGATGATTAGAGCCAAGAATATTCGACTTTGGTCTTTGGCAGGGAGAGAAAAAATATACCGTGAAGTATTCCCAGTGCAATTTCTTTAACAAAGTGCTACCTGAAGTGAGAAAGACTTTACTAGAGCCTGTCTTATTAAGGGTGAGAGAAAGTAACTACCTTTAACTCTCTCTGCCCTCCCTGTCTCATGTAATAGAGGAGTCAGGTAGAAAATCTAGGGTCAAAAAGGTAACAAAAACTTGTGAAAATAGGAGTTAAGAAACATGGGCAAAGTAAAAGAATAAATTTATTCACAACATCATACACTATCTCCTTGCACATACTTGTTACCACCATGCCCATGGGGTCTTAATAAGACCAATTGCGAGACTTCTAACATTAAAGCCCTATTTTCCAAGCAGGTTGTAAGTAAATCAAAAATAAGTGGGAAGTTAAAGAGAAGGAAGCTGAGAGTATTTAAAAATTTTGGTAGCTACAGATATGTTGACCAAGAAATAAGTCCAATTTTAGGTAGATTAGTACAAGATGGTATAACAAGATATATATATATATATATATATATATATATATATATATATATATGACAGCAAGTTTCATTTTAGAAAGGTAAGAAACAGTACAGAAGAGCCAACCCAGAAAAGCAAGAAACAAATAAACAAAAAAAGCCTGGAGAAACAAAGGCAGTGTCTGAAACAAATGCAGATATGAGACAGAATTTGAAATAAAGAGAATTTTTAAAATAACCCAAAGTGATATTTATAATCCTTTCATGGCCAAGCTAAGCAAGTACAGGCAGATGAGCAATGTAAATTGTAAATGTATGTATGAAACTCTAGAGAAGCTATCAGCAATAAATTAGAAGCAGCATGATGGATATTCTATATCTTGGTTACTTTTCTCTCAGTGCTGAGACAAAATACCAAACAACCAAAATTGAGGAAAGCAAGATTTGCTTCACTACCAGTTTGTGGAGGTTTCAGGCCATAATCAGCTGCCTCCAAAGCAAGATAACATGGCACAGGGGTGACAGTTCAAAGAAGCAGAAGACAGCAAAAGCAGCAAGAGCAAAAGTGTGTATGTGTGGGAGCAAGCTTCTTGTGGTCCCCTAAGTTAAATGCTGGCAGGGACATTGGCCCATGATGAATTAAACTTCTAAATTTATCAAGTTAACATACTGTATCAACCATTACAATCCACCATTTTTCAACTTGGCAACCAGAAACATTTCTTCAAATCAGTTTCCAGATACAAAGGCATTATTTATATCATTCTATACCTTGAACATTATAACACAGGTTTAACAATCTTTAAGAAAAGAGTATTAAATCTATTAACATTATATTACATTAGAAACATAGCATTCTGCCTTTTGCCCCTTCACTATTCATGTATATATCTCTTTTAAAGAATGCATTGAGTTCATCTCTAAAAGTTTCTAGGGGGCCCATACCTAGGTCAGTTCTTAAAGTGGCTGCTTCAACAAAGCAGTCAGGTTCAGGTTGCTGTGGTTCCATCCCCACAACTCAAGCCAGCCAAACCTGCCTTGAAGGCATTCGGAGAAAAAAAAAAGTTTCCAAATCCTAACAGCTTCAACTTTGCTAAAAAGTCCAACTTCTGAGCCTCCTCCAAGTTGTAAGGTAAACACACTGCAAGCCCCTGTAAAACAACATCCAGCACTTCTAATATTCCATGACATAAGATAAACATTTTCATTCCAAAAGTTATGAAGAGGAGACTACAAAAGACTGGGATCAAAGCAAGTCCAAAATCCAGCAGGACAAACATTAAAGCATGTAGTCCCATGTCCAACATATGAATCCACCTGTGACAAATTGTGAGCTCCAAACAGATTGAGTGACTCTACCTGTATGGTACCTTTGGTGGTACCATAGTAGTTTCCTGTGGGAGGCACAATAAATCCAGGCCTCTAATCCTATTGCAAGTGGGTTTCCGGGTTTCTCTTCCCCTACCTCTGCTAAGCTAAGCTGCTAATTCTTCTTACCCCACCTATTTCCCATAAGTCTCCTGCTATGCCCCAGAGGTGGGACTTCCTGTCATATCCCGGTTGCCTAGTTACTTGCGTCTTTTACCCGTCAACGTCATTTCCCTATGCCTCCACTATATATACCCAGCACATCTCCTGAATAAATGAGACTTGATCAGAGTCCTTTCTTGTCTCCATTTCTCGTGTCTCCTATCCTTTGTCCCCTCCTCAATTCCCCGCTCCTCTCCCAGGTGACCTTTGTTGACTGACCCACTGGTTCAGGACAAGTGGCGCCCAACATGGGGCACCTGGTACAGAGGATTCAGCGATGGAAACTTCCAAGATAGCCAGGAAGAAAGAAAGTAAAAGAGGCCCTCGCCGCAGTTGCGTGCTGCAATGTCTGAACCTTGGTAAGAGGATGGCACACCCTTCCCGCTTCCCTTCGGCAATGGGACAGGCATTAGGTGAACATGACATATTTGTAGAATGTTTGAGCAAAGCATTAAAGGCACGAGGAGTAAAGGTTAAAATTAAGGATTTGTGTCAATATT
>NDGN011324166.1:0-11580 GCA_002564285.1 Tympanoctomys barrerae
AAAAAAAAAAAAAAAGTAAAGCAGAGAAATAAACTTAGATAAATTATTAAATGTGAAATAAATGAGTAAAAATACAAATAACACTTATTGTTATGGTTTGTATCTAGTTGTCCCCAAAAGCCTTATGTAGTCATGGGGCACACTTCTAGAGTTTATGATTAATTCATATCTAATGCTGGGGGCCAGCCAGATAGCCCAGCAGATTAAAGTGCCTGCTTAGGCAGATTCAGGGACCAGGGTTCGATACCCAGCATGCTGTGCCAGCCCCGCCCCTGGGACATGCTGACACAGCGATCTAGACTGGGCATGGTGGCATGCATCTGTAATCTGAGCTCTTAGGAAGCTGAAAACAAGAAAATCACTATGAGTCTGATCTGTGTAGTGAGACCTTGTAGACCCTGTATTAAATTTAAAAAAAAATTTTTTTTAATCCAATGCTGGGATTATGGGTATGACGGTGTGACTGTTACACCCAGCCTGGGGCAGATATACTGAATGGGAGAGGAAGAGAGAGAGGCTTGCCCTCAGCTGTCTCTGCCACTGCTCCTCCTTTTTTGCACTTGCTGTTTTGCTGTTTTCTGCCACCATAATCTGCTGCCCGCTGCCATGTGCCACTCTGCCTTGGAGCCAGCTCAGTACGGACTGAAACCTCCACAAACTGTGACGTGATAAACCTTTCCTTCCTTAATTTTGGGTGTTGGGTATTTTGTCCCAGCAATGAGAGAAAAGTAACTGAGACACTTATAAACACAGAGAGGATGGAAATAGCAGGTAAATAAAGGAAAATAAAAAACCATTGTTGGCACTTTCAATCATCTTTGCATTGTGAAACTCACTTTAGCACAATTCACTTCAGCAACTCTTGCCTACTTCCATCAAGTGAATATTTTTTCTTTAGCTAAATTTAAGAGTGTTTTTTACTCCAATTAGAGGTTTTCCAAGTACATAGTTACCATTAACAATATTACCAAGATCAAACACCATCTATCTACTGTGCATATAGGCATCTTTTCAGCTTTTACACCAACAAAAAGCAGTTCAATCCTCGCCAAAACCAAAATCACAAAAAATGCCAGTTTCATGATCAATTTTACTTTCTTATTGTTCTCAGAAGTCATTAAATCAAATGTGCAATTTTTTATCAAATTTACTATTTTTAAAAAATCTTTTAAAAGTTCATCTTCCTAGTGAACATCTGGGATAGGATGGTTTGCCCATGTAGTAGACTGATGAAGCTCAAAACTGGGTTTTCTAAGTATAAGATCCTTCCACTTTACCACAGAAGATGGTCAAGAAGAGCTAGCCTTCCTCCTTCCTCTAGATCTTGCTGTGGACCAAGCCCACAACCTTAGCAACTGTCCCATAGATATGTTTCTAATCACAGATAGGTGGTCAATCTACAACCTTTATTACTTGAAAAGCAAAACAAGAAGCAGACCCCACCAACAGTGGGGACACTGGTTCTATATTCTGAACAGAGTCTATCCACAGTGACTACGGATACAGGCTCCTCATTTCTCTCAGTTGCACAATTTTCAGGCTTCATCAGTGTATTCAGTGTGGTTGAACTGCTCAGGGACACAAAGGGGGACCAATAATTTTGGTGTAGTAGAAAGTACATATCTGATACCCTGGCAAAGCCTTGAATTCTTGGGCTCAAACCTGAGTCCCATTACTGCATTTCGTTCTTCACAAACCTAAGTTTCTTCAGTGGAAAAAAGGAAGTAATAACACCGCCCCTCAGAGTTAGGCTAAGAAAAATATCCAAAAAAGCAGGCTCAATCATGACTGTCTACTTTCCACTGATCTCTCTACTCAGAGCACATTTTTTTCCCGTTCTCTGCACTCCTGGGACAAAATCTACTTACAAGCACCTTAAAAAGCCTAGCCTGCTACAACTCAAGCATAACCCTACTGTCTCACTTGGTTCTCCTGGTGTAGCCACAGACAGCAGCATGGCATCACCTGTGTGTGGAAAGCCAACCTTCCAGCCACCTGGAACCCACTGCATCAGAATTTACAGGGGTCCGATGGCTGGTTTATATTTTCAAGTCTGAGATACACTGTTCCGTGACACATAAAACATTCAATGGTCAGAGCCAATTGATCCTCTTTTTTTTTTTNTAAAGAATAGGAAACTTTGTTGAAGAACAGGAATGAGGAATAAGAATAGGAAATAGGAAGAGTTTTTGAGAGACAGACAGGGTCCTGAGCAGGTTGATGCCAACTGACCCTCTTAACAAGGATTAACTACAGCACTTCTGCTGTTGGTGGTGCTCTGTATGTAACTCTCTACTCAGCCAGAAAGCAACTGTCAGGCATGGCATTTCCACTGAAGTACAGGATGACTGCAAACTTCCTTGTACCATTAGAGTTTTAAAAACAATGAATGCACTAAGTATACTGGCTTCAAAGCAATACTTAAATCTTCTAGATTAATGCAGTCTGTGTTATATATAGTAGGTACTTTGATTATTGAAGTAATATGCATGTTCTGATTACACGTAAACATGCAAGTTTGCATGGCTATTTTCAATGTAGTGATTTCTGGCTTCTAGGATGCAACTCTTACCAGGCTAGTAAGATTGGTTAGTAATCCCTGGCAAAACGGAATGCTTTCTACAGAGATGATGAGGTTCTACAGTATATTGTTTCTCAGGTCACTGTGATTCTCTGCATGTGACTTTCTCCTTTGAATCAACTTTCTGAAAACACTTCTGAAGTTTTTTTCCTAGGTATTCATGAATTAATACCTTAAGGGCCTTGAAAGTAAAATTTACCACCCAGATTCCTAAAATGAATCACTACAGCTAGATGAGGGGCACTGGTAACTGTGTATCAGGAAACAAAAGCTAGTCTGAGTGAGTCATCACTGTGATCAAAGATAACCAGCCACAGCCAGGGCTTGGCACAAATAAACGGCCACAGCAATCATATATCAGAATCTGTGTTTAATGGTTTCTCACATTAAAATGCATAAGTCAGCTCTGTGAAACCAGGAAGTGGAACCCAGAGCACCACACAAATAATAAACACAAGCTCTTGAATTTGGTATCCTTAGTCTTTTGCTGCAAGTCTAGCCCAGCTTGGGGGAGAAGATTAAAACAGAGGTGCTGTTTTGTCAAAAGGTAAGCAGGTTTAATATGACGGGCTTCTGAAATGTTTCTAAGAAAATCTAAATACTTTTCGAAGGCCTACTTATTAAAGCATTTGACCAACAAAAGAAAGGTAGTCAGAAGGTCACAGATACTTTAAAAATGTAACAGGGTCTATAAATAGGGTAAGAGGCTTTAGAAGCAAGAAGGCCTGGCCTTGTTGTGTTCCACATACACTCTGGACTTTTTGCTCTTTTTCTAGAACTCCATACTTAAAAAAGAAGATGACTGGGAACTCAGGCCACACAGCACTGCCATCAACACACCACCCCTGCACACCTCAGCAGACTGCTCCAGAGTGCAGACCGAGGTCTTGATGTCCTTGTGAACTGCTGGCAAGGGCATGTATGCCAGGACCAACCCTGCTCCACGCTGGCCAGGTAACAAGAATAATGCAGACATGTTTTTCAAAAGGAGTTGTCTCCTATCAGCACCATACACCCACTAGCAGGCACATATCCAGGGAAAACATTACTTACACAGTAAGTTCTAATAAGCTCCTGCACTCACAACATGATCACCTTCTTCTGAAACACTGGAGGCCATTTAGGAACAACGGCAAAAAGCTTCATGTGCCTGCCTTCACGTGACCCCCTTCCCACAGTATTTAAAAACTAATCTATTATAATTTCAGAAATAAGAACAAGATGAAATATTCCTGTCAATCCCCATGTAGCTTAACACTACCTCATAATGAAGGGAACAAAAGGTGCCATGCTCAGAGCAGAAGAGGCGCCATCCATCGGGGAAGGGTAGAGTCTCTCCAAGAGCAGAAGCAAGAGGAACATGCTTGGATGACGATCTGGTTCTCCCGTAGCACTGAAAAAAGTTATGGTACATGAAAGATTTAAGATTTCAGAAGTGAGGCACTGTCTTTAAACACCTTTCCTCATTAAATAACTAGATATATGAAGTGAGACTCCAAGTGACCAAAGGGATAGCTTTCCTTTTTCATTTTTTCCTCCATTCAGTTTCTGTCTTCTTAGTGTGCACTATGAGGAAAAATTCCTGGCAAAACTCAGGATCATGCTTTTGCACACACAAAGCTCTTCTCTTCTCAAAGCTAACCATTTCCTTAAGCAGAGCCTGCTGTTCCAGACTATGAAATGGGAAACTTTCAATGTCCAAATGTATTTAAGGAAGCATGAACAGGCCATCAATAGGCAGGACCAAAAAAGCTCATGTGCACAAACTACTAATACAAGGAAATATATCATAAATAAAACTAAAATTCACTGATATAATTTTATTTTCTCATTACAGTTCACTTATATACATTTACACCAAGTGCAAAAAAAAAAAAGGCTGGAAAGGATACAAAAGCTCTAAGCTGTCCACACTGAAAATTTCACTACCATGTATAGCTCAAAAGGGCACAGTACATGTGAGCAAAAGGGCAGTGACGAACTTCTCTCCGCATGGTGCAACTAGAAGCCCTTGTAATGACTGTATTTCCAAGGCCACTGGCTATTTTTGCTCAGGTAGACTATGACGATATGATCACAGGAGACTAGATTAGTCAGGTAACTATGGTACTCTCACACTGATAAACCCCAACAGTTCAGTAATAAAAACTGACAGGTATTCATTGAACAAACTCAATTTCTAAGCATACACTTTTAAAAAACAGCAGGAAGAAAGTAATTCTTAACAGACAAAAGCATTGTGTACTTGTAATAAGCTAGTGCCATGTAACATTGGAAACTGAATTAAATTAGATAAAATTTAATATAAAACAGTATTTTCAAAATTCTAACAAAGAAATGGGATTTTACATAACTTCTCAGATACAAATCTATGACAGAAAGTCAAGCAAGATGGTATAATTATTAAAGTATTATTTTTTCAAAACCATCTGCATTGTAAGGAAGAAGCTGATTAAAAAGGAAGAAAAATCTTGCTAATAAAGTACTTCACACTCTACCAGGGACTACCTTAGGACCTTGCGCTTACCAGGCAGATGCTTATGCTGCTGAGCTGCATCCCCAGCCCTAAGTACCTCACACTCTTGACTTCCCTTTGCCACACTCTATTCTTTTCTTACCTGTCCACTGTATCAGCTACAGCTTCCAACTGTTTGAGAAGAAAAGGATAGAGTTCCGGGAATCTAGAGAAAAACTCTCTGCCTGTCATTCTGTGGAAGAAGAAAAAGATAAATTACTATCATTTATTTTTTCTGATCTGTTAACAAAGCCCTCCCTCCTTTTCTCCCCAAGGAATATAAGTAAAGTTATCTGTTTGAATATTTAATGAAATAAAGATTTTTTTAAAACCTTACAATGTCTTAAATTTAATATTCAACCACTGTGAAAAGAATAATTTTGATTTTGGAAGTGTTATTGACACATGAATTTTTGTCTCCAATTTTAAGGAATACATGTTTATAAGTATTTGACATAAACTGTCAGGGAAGAAATATGCAACATGTAAAAAGCCAAGTTTGTACAATCAATTCAGACTATCAGTATAGTCAACACCCAATTGAGACTGACTCAGCTTCAGTGATAAGGGCACGTTTAGAACAAGGTTTCCTAATTCTGGCAGCAAGACAGTTTGAATCAAATAATTCTTTGTTCAGGCGGGGGGTGGGGGTGCTCTCCTGTGCTTTATAGGATGCTTAGCTGCTTCTACCCAACAGACACCAATAACACAATATCCCTACCTTCTATCACAATCATCAGAATATCTACAGACCCTGCTGCTCTGCTGGTAAGACAAAGTGATCCGCTGCTCTGATGTGTGGTAACCCAAAGCACAGAACTGGCCTGCGAGGTTCTGGAGGTCCAAATGTAGCCAATACCTATAAGGATTACCTTTTCCAGATGTATAAAAACTACTCGTGAACTCTGCCAAAATCCTAAAAACAGATCCTTAACTACACAACTGAAAAAGAGCTCAAGCTAAATTTAGCACTTAGGAAAGTAGTCTGTTGTAACTATTAAAGACCTACTCTGAAGGAGCAGTATAACGATTCCTTCACCTGACCACTTTTATCAACTCTAGATATATACATCTACTAATGAAGACCTGCAATATCAATTTATTTTAATTTGAAGCATATTTTACACACAGAAAATGCTCATATCTTAAATGCACCACACAATCTACACACACACTTGTAGATTGTGTAATACACACCCTCATATCTTAAATGCACATATCTTAAATGCACCACACATCTTAAATGCTCATATCTTAAATGCACCACACAATCTATACACTTGTGTAATACACACCCTTAGCAAGACTCAGACTACTTCCAATCATGAAGCTCCCCATGCCGTTTCCCAGCCGATCCCTGCCCCAAAGCAACCAACAATTTGATTTCTAATCACCACAGCTTGGTTTTATTTATTCTAGAATTTCATGAAAATGTATTAATATGTTATATAATTCCTTGTGTCTGCCTTTTTTATTCAGCATAAAGTTATGAGATTTATCTATATTATTTAAAGTATCAATAGTTGGCTTCTTTTTCTATAATGTTGTATGTTATATGAATATACAACATTGTACAAGGGCCTGAGTTCAATCCCTGGTTCTGGAAAAAAAAAAATTGCTTGTTCTCCTGCTGCCAGACATGTGACTTCCTTGATGACCAGTGGTGGTGAACACTTTTTATCTGCTTTGGTTATAAGTATGGCTTCTTGGAAAATACCTATTTACAACTTTTTCCCACTTTTAAATAAGCTGTTTACTTTCCTTTGTCATGTACAGTCATATAAATGCAGTGCATATACTTGTGGGTTTTTTATTAAGCAGGGCAACAGAATCTTGCTATGTAGTTCATACCTGGCTTAAACTTCTTTTCTTTTTTAAAAATGTATTTAGTACAGGGTCTATAGGGTCTCACTATGTAGATCGGACTCATAGTGATCCTCCTGCTTTCAGCCTCCCAAACACTGGGATTACAGGCATGCACCACCACACCCAGTCTCAGTCCCTGTCTCAGCATGCCCCAGGGACGGGGCTGGCACAGCACACCAGGGATCGAATCCCTGGTTCCCGCACCTGCCTAAGCAGGCGCTTTAGTTTGCTGAGCTATCTGGCTAGCCCTAAACTTATTTACTTAATAAGTCTTTGATGAGCTGAAGTTTTAAGTTTAGGCCCTCTCTAAGACATCTCTGTCTACTTCAAAGTACAAAGATTTTCTATGTTTTCCTCTAGATGTTTTATGTTTGGAGTCTATAAACGATCTCAAATTTTGTGAATTGGGTGAGACAGAGGTCAAGGTTCTTTTCTTTCTGCAGTGGTCTATTACATTTTTAATAAAATGTTCCCTAAATCTATGTTCATGGATTATAAGATTTGATATTATAAAATGTTTCTCAAATTAATTGTAAATGTACTGTAATTTTAATAAGAACAGTACATGTGAGTGTGTATATTGGCCTGAAAGGAGATTCAGAAATGCATGCACATACACCAAGGGCTAAGAGTAAGAACTATAAAGATAAGAATAAGACTAGAGGACTCAAACAGCTAGAAGTATCAGAAAATTATAGTGATTAGGATACTATGGGGATAAGAAAGCCTGTAAAAGAGGGGTGAGAGCACAAACACAAATATGACAACTGACAGCTGAGATGCGAGATCACAGAGAAAGATGGTGTGGTGACCTATTATATGCAGATAAAATCCAAACCGGATTCCATTGCCCCACTATATATAAAAATAAATGTCACTAACTTCACTTTAAAATTCACTTCAAAACAGCTACAAGAAAAATGCAAAATAATAAATGCACAGAGTTTTTGAGCTATTTTGAAAATTTGGAATTCTGTCCTACCATTCCTGACATAAGGCTTCTCTTTTCTCCCAGTGACGACGCAGGCAGCCTATCTGACATCCTCCATGCATACCCTAGCTGAAGGGTGCCTAGGAGACTCAATGCTGCTCAGCCACCAGCACCCTCCTGTAGGACTGACATGTCCTAAGTCATAAGATAATGACCACTTGTTTGATTCTTCCTCAGGTGGCCCATATGGGACAAGACTGTCTTGTCTCTCTTGTATTTCACCCTTCAGACAAAAGGCCTGGCTGATGTGAAAGAACAGTGGGGAAGGGAGTGAAACTCCAACTTCTGAGATGAAGACCGCTGACTGTGTGCAGAAGGATGGAGAACAATCTTGACACCTGGAGAGGTGCACCTTAGATCCTGAGGACAAGGAAAGGAGGAGTGATAATGATCTCTATTGTGCTACTACAGCCCTTCTCACCAAACAAAGCTTTCTCCCACAGCTCCTCCAGCTGCAACCACATTAAATTTTATTAACTGCTGGTACTGTCACTCTCCATCACACAACTCATTCTAAGTCCAATTGGATTGCCTTTTCCCCTAACCTTACTGAGAAGTCTATTAGTAATGACCTTGGTTCTAACTCCTTATCATTCCATGCAAAATACCTGTTAAGCCATCTGGGTATCTTCTTGATTTCTGTAGCCTCAAACATGGCATAAGGCAACCATATGGGCAGAAGAGGATAGGTTGGGAAGACTATCCATAAGCAGTTATCTCTAAACCCAAAGGCTATAATCAACCATCACTATTTTCTTGCTTGGTGGCTACTCTGCAAGGCAGGTAAAGCAAATATAGGATGTAAGGCAGGTAAGCAAATATAGGGTGCTTGGGCCTTAAAAAAAAAATTATTTAGTATAGGGTCTACAGGGTCTCACTACATGGATCTAACTTGCAGTGATCCTCCTGTTTTCAGCCTCCCAAGCGCTGGGATTATAGGCATGTGCCACCACGCCCAGTCTCAACTGCCATCTCAGCCCACCCCGGAGGCAGGGCCAGCACCAGGATCAAACCCCTACCGCTAAGTCTGCGTAAGCAGGTGTGCAGGTGCTTCAAGCCGCTGAACTACTTGGCTGGTCCTGTGGCTGGCACTTTTTGATGTCTAGTTTTCAAGGCTAATCTTTTCCAGCTAGGCCTTATTTTGGGAGGAACACAATATGAACTTGAAGATTCATCAGCTGGTTTTAGGCTATATTTGAGGCAATGACCACATATGCTCTTGGACTAAGGTGAATTCTCAAAATTATAAATAAATGCTTTCTTTACAGGAACACCATATATGCCCTTGAAGCTGTACTTCTCTCTCTCAAACACAGTGACTTCAAGTGCCTACGAAAATCTACCCGATCATGCACTCCTC
Source organism: Tympanoctomys barrerae (assembly GCA_002564285.1). Classification (NCBI taxonomy): domain Eukaryota; kingdom Metazoa; phylum Chordata; class Mammalia; order Rodentia; family Octodontidae; genus Tympanoctomys; species Tympanoctomys barrerae. Next base: position 9,314 of record NDGN011324166.1, read on the forward strand.
CAATGACTATGAAGCGCTCTCCAAAAGGAGATCATGCATGGTTATTCACATAAGTTTCCTATGAGAGCAAGTGACTAAATGTTTGCATGCCTGGTAGCAAGTAAACCTACCAACAGTCTCCAATTAGCAAACACAGTATAAAATTTGTCAACTGATTTTAACTGAAGTAGTCACTAATAGCACATCAGCCCTGAAGGTCACTCAAATCTCCAAGTCACAGGACAGCGTTGTTTTGATAAAAACTGCCCTCAACTTCCAATTTATAGATTAAGACAAAGTCTAGAACATTGTGTAGTGGCCCACACTTACAATTTCCACTACTTAGAAGGTTTAGGCAGGATCACAAGTTCAAGGTCAGCTCTGGCAATATACGAAGATCCTGTCTCAAAATAAAAAGGGCTGAGGATGCAGTACAGTGGCAGTGTCTGGCATGTGGGAGGGCCCTAGACAGATCCCAGTATACCATCTTACACACAAGACCCACCACATGACAAGGTCTACAATTGCTAATATGTTCACAGGTACATGAATTAATGGTTTGGGCTAAGTGTAAAGGCAAACAGAAAATTCAAGAGGAAGCTATAGACCCTGTGGTTTATGAGACCTGTGCAACTGAATGGATGTGAGACACCGAGGGACAGCGTTGCTATTACACTGCAAAATGCACTCATCTTGCTGCTTGGAGTCTTACTGACAGTAAATTAAATGTTTCGTGAGACAAGCTGAGTAAGATTTAGTACAAACGTATCAGTCAAGTTAATCAAAGGAACGGACAGTGTGGCATCCTCGTGGAAGATACTCCAGTGATGATGATGGCATAGAAATAAGAGATGGATGTGGCTGAGAGGCAATTCTCCATGAGCTCCTACATCACTGCACATCTTACAAAGTCAGGCTGTAACTGCCCTTTGTTCTGGGCTACCCTGAATGATGCTTATATGACACACAGCCTGGGAGGAGGATGCAGTGTCCTCCTCCAGAACCAGGGCAGCTATGGTCACTGCTCATCAAAGTTTCTGGTTCCCTGACTCTTGAATTCCTCTCCCATGAAGCAACCCACAGCATGAACAGACATCGTCTGTCCCTCTTTGCAATGCCCTGTGTTCACTGCAATTCAGTACACTGACACAAAATTGCTGACACATTACCTGTGGGAGGCTGCTGGGATAGCAACTATTTGAAAATTAATTATGAAAAACTATATGTATTCTCTATTCTTCAGGTGGAAAGATAAGCAACTACAAAAGATAGTTCTTTACAGAAAAATTCCAGCCAAATATACAAAGAAGTGACAACAGAATTATAAAACCATCATTTTATAGTTGATTAATGATGGAAGCTAAAAGTATTAGGCAAAATATTGAAAAGAAATTGTATAATAAAGAATCAAGATGCTATACTCTGACATGAACTCACTGATCAATCTTAGCATAACTAAATGTGGCACAACTTTAAAAGCCTAACTAGGGCTGGCCAGATAGCTCAGTGGACTAAAGCACCTGCTTAGGCAGGCACAGTGACTGGAGTTTGATCCCTGGTGTGCGGTGTCAGCCTGTCCCCCGGGCACACTGAGACAGTGACTGAGACTGGGTGTGGTGGCGTGCACCTATAATCACAGCACTTGGGAGGCTGAAAACAGGAGACCCTGTAGACCCTATACTAACTAAATACATTGAAAGAAAAAAAAAAAAGCCTAAGGAACATACACATTACCTATATTCTGTCCTAAAGAAAAACTCCATCTGAATATAAATGATTCTATAATTTTATATACCACCTTAGCAGACATATGTAGGAACAGCAGAGTAAGTTAAACAAGAAAGCATTCAGTTATATCCAGAATCTTGAACATTCCATAGGGAAACTGACAAGTTTTACCAATAAACTAATGATAAAAGAGAAGCATAAAATGTTATAAAATCAAACAGACTTTGTAAATTTGAAACTTAGGTGGTAAAGAAGACTTAAGTGCAATTGTGGAAGCCTATTTGGTTCCTAGTCCTTCTTAATCAATTATAAAAAAGACATTTGTAGAAAAGTAAGAAAACGTTTGAATATCAAGGAATTACTAACTTCATTAGCGGTGATAAGACTATGGTAGCAATTCTTTTAAAATTCTCTTTCTACTCAGTAATGGATACTGAAAGATTTATAGAAAAATGGGGCCAGGGAGATGGCTCAGTGCAATAAACGCTTCCCTAGCAAGCTAAAGGGCCTGAGTTCAATCCCTGGTTCCACCAAAACAAACAAACAAACAAACAAACAAA
>NDGN011324172.1:1057-11639 GCA_002564285.1 Tympanoctomys barrerae
AAGGAGGAGGAAGAGGAGTAGGAGGGGTAAGTGAAACAAAACTGAACACCTTAAGAAGAACTGGGCCGGTTCCGAAGGCATTATAATGGTGGTAGCAGCTGGGACGAGGTCATGTCCACAGCTAATTAGCTGAGCACAGAGAAAATGCTTGTCCCAAACAGTACTGGTCCACTAGTTACTAGAGAAGGTCGTGGCCCCTCAGCTACTACTCTAATTTCACCAAAAATCATGGCGTGTTGGGGCCACAGTTCCACGCCTACAAGCTCAAGTAATTACCAAACTTTTTGGACAGTTCATCCCAAGCAAAAGACTCAGTGTTCGCCCCAACTGTAGTATAACTCATGGGATCCTCAGGGCAGCCCTTGACCACTCCCGGCCTTCACTAGTGCCACCTGACAGGTCTCTGGTCAACAAAGAAGCCTGAGCCTGGTTAAGCAGGAATCCAAGTTGGAGCCAAATAAACTTGTAGAAATTCCCTGGAGGCTGGTTCCTCGTTCCCAGAACCTGCCTGTTGTGCCTACTTAGTCCCTACTTCCCATTGATTAAAATGTAAGTAATTTCACATTTTAATCTTAAAAGTAGTATCTGTCCAGCCATATATATCTACACCCCACACACATATACAAAAGCACAGCAGAATAAACACACACAGGGTAAAGACCTGCTGCAGGTTGGACAGAGTCCTGAAAATGAACATGCATACACTGTTCTCCAAGATCTCTGAGAAAGGACATTTTAGTTTCTCCCCAGAGCCTATTCATCGAGCTTGAAAAAGACAGCTTTCAGAGACTGTGTTGGAAAACTGCATCTTCTTCAGATGTCTGAAAACTAAAATAATTCTTTTTTCTAACTTGCAGTCACAAAAGTGGCCAACGAGGAGGAAGTGTCCCATTTCCAAAACCCAGGTGACTTCTTCCTCAAATGTAAGGACAATTTCCCCAGTCCAGGACTACTCGAGCTTGAGGTCTCCCTTAAACCCATCAAGCACATAAAAGAGTAAGTTTGGAGGAGGGATCACTGAAGTAGACTCTGAATTTCTGGCAAATGGTTCACTGTACATTTCATTTCAAAGACCTAATTATGTCTGCATAAATAAACTGTGCTACGCAGCTTGATGCGCGGCCATTTGTCATATTAAAACAATGGCATCAAAAGTAAATCCCCATTAACATTGTTTAACTTTAATGCTTTGGGGTGTTTGCCACTCAAATGATTAAAAAATAGAGTGATTTATGATACCACAACTTAAATGAGGCAACAAAACAAATAGACTGTGAGTCACCAAGACTTCAAATGTACTAGGAGCCCAGCTGGACAAGCCCCAAAAGGGCATCTACCCCAAGAGTCCCTGGACTCTGCTGTCTGTGGCCTTTACCGTGTGTGTGTGTGTGTGTGTGTGTGTGTGTGTGTGTGTAATTATATGAATTCAGCAGGGTACTCGTAAAGTTTTCAGGAAAATGCAACACTAGAATTTTTTTTTTTTTAAACACTAGAATTTTTGAGAAAAGATTTTTTAAGTTGCCCATACTTGGGCTCTGGGGTAATGATAAAGCTCTGGTCTCAAACCTCTGGAGTTTACAAAATGCAAATAGAGAATAAATAAAAATATTGTCACAGATATGAACATAGTATTACAATTTTAAAAGATTCCTTGTTTTTTTCTCTTAGAAAACTACAGAGAATATCTTTATTTTATATGCAGAAAAAAACAGTTTGAAGTTGTATCCTTTCCAAGGTCATAGATAGTTGTATCCTTAGAGGTCCCTTAAGGTAAAACATGTTACAAAGGCCAACAAATTAATAAATGACAGTAACCCAACTTTCCAGACTTCTCTAGTCTTAACCATAAAGTCTCCGGATGCAGAACATTATGGCATTCAGTATTGCCAAACTTGTCTACTCTCTTCTTGGGTAAAGCCATTTCAATTCTTGGTTCCTGTCCCACCTAAATCAAGCCAGTGTAACTGCCCAAAACAACAAATGTTTCTAAATTAGATACTGTATCTGTGACAGAATTATTCTACTCTATTCCAGCTCTACTGTCTTAAAGAACAGAGTTAAATAATACATTTACCAACGAGTAGTAACAGTTTCGCCTGGGCCCTTGAGAACCAAACTCCCAGCATCTGCTCCATAAAAATCCTTTAAGGTCTTTTAAGACAAAGCACCATATGAAATGTGTCTAAACAGCACAAAAGTAAACTAAAATTTGGCAACATTTACCCTACCAATGAGTAGCTAAAGTAGACAATATAAGATAAAATCACTTCCATTGGAGTCTGAATCATCCCGCTGACCATCTACACCAAAATAATTATTTAGAAAACCATCACACTGGTTCTTCCTGCATGCTGTATAAACAGTCAATGGTGCGAAGAATTTTGGTGTCGTTCTGCTGCAGGACAGTTACAGCCCCAAACAGAGTCATAACTGCAGGAGAAGCCACCCAATCTGGTGGGTCACTCTCTAAGACTGACTAGTCCTGGGCCAAATCAGACTTTGGCGGCAGGAGTCCTGTCCTCTCTGCCTTTCCTTATGTCACCCTGGTGTGCTTTGTTTAAAGGCTGGCAGCCCTTCTATACCATGCATTTCTCCAGTTTTTCAAAATATTCAAGCATCCCAGCTCTTACTTCCCCCACCCAAACCTCAGCCCTCTCTGTCTCTTCTTCACATTATTCCTTTTTCAATCACTTTGCAGTCAAAACTCATGGAACTCCTACCTGATACTGGACAGAGGCAGCCAAAAAAATCAAATAAAAAAGGTGGTATGTGCCTGTAATCCCAGCTACTCATGAGGCTGAGGCAGAAAGATAGCAAGCTCAAGGCTAGCCTGGGCAACTTTTGTGACCCTGTCTCAAAATTAAAAAATAAAATAAATAAGTTTTAAAAGGGCTGGGGATGTATCTCAGTGGTAGAGCACTCCTGATATGGAGCTCTAGCATGAAAGAAAGAAAGAGAAAAGAAAAAAGAAAAGGAAAGAAAGAAAGAAAGAAAGAAAGAAAGAAAGAAAGAAAGATCAAAACTTAAATTCAAACAGTAATGGTAGAGGAAGATGTTGCATACAAGAGACAAGATGCCATATACCTAAAGTATCAGTATAAATGTGGAACAGGAACAGAGGCTAATACAAACAAAAATAATATACAACCAATTATAAAAATGTTTGGCAAACTTGGACACCAAGGATCCTAAAGATAAGTGATCAACTTTATTTATTTTGGATTCTTTATTATGTAGCAATGAAATGAAGCCACTTTTATGGGCAGTACATCACATTATTTCTGGAACAATGCAATATCAAAAAGAGACCAACTTAAGGGCCAGTGAGATAGCTCAGCAGACTAAATTAAGTGCCTGCTTTGGCAAGCGCAGGGACTGGGGTTTGATCCCCAATACCACATCTTGTGCCAGTCCTGCCCCCGGGGTGTGCTGAGCTGGCCACTGAGATTGGGTGAGGTGGTGCACACCTGTAATCTCAGCACTGGAGAGGCTGAGAACAGGACGATCACTACAAGTCGGAGCTGTATGGTGAGACCTTGTACCAAAAACATAAAATAAAAAGCAAAAGAGAGCAATTTAATTTAGAAAATTAATCACCAGTTTTGCTATGCCTTGAAAAAATGACTGGGGCCGGCCAAATAGCTCAGCAGATTGAACCCCTCAGCTGGGGGTTCGATCCCTGGGGCCTGCCTTGCCAGTCCCGCCCCTGGGGCGCACAGAACAGGAGACTGAGATTGGGCATGGTGGTATGTGCCTGTAATCCCAGCTCTTGAGAGGCTGTAAACAGGCAGATCACTACAAGTCCAATCTAGTAGTGAGACCCTGAGCACCCTGTAGACCTGTTCCTAAAATACAAAAAAAAAAAAAAGACTCAAACTTTCTATCAAAAACCATTCACATGAAAGGGGGCACACATGAATGGTTTATAATAGAAAAAAACTATCCCTTACATATAAGAAATCAGGGAAACATGATCTCTTAACTAATTAAATATAAACTGATACAATTCCTCAAAAAGGCAAATCAAACAATTAAAAACTTTTAAATGTATCAATATTTTAACTCCAAAACATAAATATTTATACCAAGGACACAATCACGGGGCTGAGGACATTACGGTGGTGCAACATGCCAAGCATGTGTAAAGCCTTGAGTGAAACCTCTAATACTATGAAGAAAATAGTCATGGATATGTAAAAAGAAAATCTATAAGGATTGTCTAATAAGGATCTCTATAGCAAGGAAACAAGTAAGCAAGTCAAATATCTAAAATTCGGCCATGATTACAAAGAATATTGATTATATAAGGACACATTTAGTTAATAATTTTCAACAAAAAAGTTTACATAATATACAGATAATTTTTCTAGAAAAAATTTCAGTTGTAGAGTGGTCTGCAGCAGAAATTTAAACTATTTCTCTGTTTTCTAAATGTTTTGTAAGAAACACTAATCATTTGCTTAATAAGAAGGGGGGGGCGTCTTAGTTTCAGCAAGAAACTTAGCCCTGCACTGTGAATCAGCTATTCCCTGCACCCCAGACAGACTCGGGTCTGGATAGGGTCTGTCCACTATGCCCGCTATATGGGACAGCCTGGGACATCACGTCGTGGTCACACCATTCCCATTCTACAGACCAACAGAATTCCTAGAGCAGGACCATGTCAGGTAACCATGTCAAAACAACACTGCTTGGATAGAACACATTCCAGCATCAAAACAGTATCTAGAATATTTTTAAATTAAGCACATTTGTTTCTGTTTAAAATTTTCCATTTTCTTCTTCTCAAAATATTTATCTACTTCTAAACTTGAACTTTCTAAGGTCCACTTTAAATCTTTTTGGAATAAGGTGAATTGAGGATAAATAAATGAATACTTTTAATAAAACAAAAATATTCAAACTAGACCAATAATTTTCAAAATACCAGTGGATACTTAGGATTACTAGAGACAGGGCGAGGAACATTCAAAATTTAGCTTAAAATTTTCAAGTTTAAAGAACATTGAGAAATAAATTAAAGTAGAATGGCATGTGTGAGTGCAAAGAAATCTAAAACTTTAAAATGACTTATTTGAAGAAAACTGCGTGATGTGTATGGTCTCCTGGGGTGACGGGCAGTGCGAGGCCAGGGCCGGGGGACGGGTGGACTTGTGGCTCCTCCCACTCTGGACCGCAGCGTGGTGGAGGGCAGTCTGCGCGGATGAGACTAAAGCTGTGCGGCTTAACCTGCTAGTGTGACCGTGCGTGTACTTGAATTTAAACTGTCTCCGTTTAGCTTGCCTGCCGAATTCCTTTCTGTTGCTTAATTTCCAAACAAGAGATATTACTGCTAGTTTTAAATGGATGAATCATCTGAGAAGGGTCTCTCTGACACCGCTGACAATGCACGTACTTCTAAAAACAGAAAATTACAGATTATCAGAGAAGGAAGTTTAGAAGTATCAGCTTGGGGTCTGAAGCCTGTCTTGTGAGGCCACCCAAAAAGACAGTTCTCCTCCTAGTCCCAGCCTGGGCTCTAATCTCCAGCTCACAAACAGATGCATTCCACTAATTCCAAGAGGGGGGCAGGGCCAGGCGTGCTGGGCAGAAGAGACGTGGTGGTGTGGTCACTCACAGGCTGGCCTCCCAGAAGGAGCAGAACTGAGCCCTGCGACCGACCGGGGAGACCCCTCCACTCCCCTGAAGCTCTCTCCTTGCCTTCTCTCATCCAGATCCCCTTCTCCAAGGCCCCAGCCTTTGTCAACCATTTTGTTCCTGTGCCCTCTTTTATTTTTTTATCAAGGTGTCATCTTATTTCTCCCCATGTGATTAAAATTTTGCATTCCTTAGTTTTTGTTTAGTTTATAGTTTAGGTTAATTTCTGTTTCTTGACAAGTAGAAAATAATGATGGTCCATGTAGCAGCTGTGCACTGACCGATCTGGTGCACTGTCTGAGTTTTTCTGGGGTGTTGGGAGCACCCATCACCCTTCAGCTTTGAGTCCTTCCCAGGTGGGGTCTTCATTTCCAGCCTTGGGCAGGGCTCAGTGCCCTCTGCCTCAAAACGGAGACATTCAGGTCCTGATTCTAGCAAGGTGCCCTTATTTGTCCTAAGCCCAAAGATGTTCCCCTCAGTCCTGTGTGCCTCCCACAGCTACCATCAGAAAAGAAAAGAAACACAAAGCTTCCAATAAAAAATAGCTAATGGCCAGGCTGATTCCCCTGCTGAGCACCTTCTGACCCATGCTTGTTTCCCTAAATTCAGACCACCTAATTAGAATGTTACTTTGAGTTATATCCCAAACACTAGACATTACAATACTTAAATGCCCTAAATATACTATGAACCCTGACAAACTTCTCATGTGGAAGACAAACCATGCTCTAGTGCTGAGATGCACAGAGTCTACAGGATGTCCCTAGCTTTAGCATAATCTTCATCAGTCCCAATGGAAGGGAGAGCCTGAGTACTAATTCAACTTTTATTTTCTACAGTTCACCATAGGCTGAAATCTTAACTATGGAGTCAAACTTGCATATGTTCTCTTTGTGTAACTCACCCTTTTCAAGCTTCCTCCTCTTAAGGATTATGTTTTTTAAAATTTTATTTACTTATTTGGTACAGGATCTCACTATGCAAGTTGGACTTATAATGATCCTCCTGTCTCAGCCTTCCCAGTGCTGGGATTATAGGTGTGTACCACCATGCCCAGTTTTGGTGGCTGGCATAGTGTACAGTACTGGGGATTGAACCTGGGTCCTGCATTTGCCAGGCAGGCACTTAGACAGCCAAGCCAGCTCCCCAGCCCAAGATTATGTTATAGTTTCTTATCTTCACCTCAAATCTCAACTCTCTAATAAACTTTCAAGAAATTTACTTGCTAGGCATGGTGACTCACACCTTTAATCCCAGCACTCAGGAGCCTGAGGCAGGAGATAGCCATGAGTTTGAGACCAGCCTGGGTCACATAGTAAGTTCAAAGTACCCTGAACTACATAGAAAGAGACAGACAGACAGACAGACAGGCAGACAGACAGACAGAAGACTGATGGATGGAGGGAGAGAGGACAGAGGGACACAGGGAGGGAGGGACAGAAGGAGGGACGGAAGGAAGGACAGACTGATGTGGCTACATGATTCATCAACCTTATTTCTTAAATCACCCCACTGACAGAGAATCACTCTCCATGTCAACTTTTTAAACAAAGCGGTGCTTATTCCTCCTCTAGGCTTTTAAACAGGCTGTCTCACTTTGAACTCCATCCCCCTCTTGGTCAGCATTCCACGTACACTGCTCTTGAAAGCCCACTGCACACTGACCTCCAGAAGGAGACCCAGGCCCCATCGGCTCAGCTTGCCCTCTGGATCTGTCATCACCAGAAGCTCTTCTGTTCCCACTTAAACATCTTCCTCTGTATTTTATGCCTTCTCCATAAGCCCTGGGCTCCTCCTGGCATGGGCTGTGTCTATCCCCCAACCCTGGAAAGTGCCTGGCACATGCAGAGGGTTATGGAATCTGTACTCATTATCAGAACGAACGGCTCCTCCAGACATACTATCTGATCCTTTTAGCTCCAAACTGCCTCCCTTAGCCCTTCACAGATTGCACAGCTTCTGACCTGGCTCTGGGTATGAAGCCGCCACATGGGCAAAGCAAACGCTATGCAGAACTTCGTATTCATCCCTATGTGGCACACTCCGCGGTGACTTTCAGTGGAGCGCCTTGCCCCGGAAATGTCAACAGGATTGAACAGACATACACATGCCCATCATCAGAGATCTTATATCACCAGAGGAATCAGAAAGATCTATCAGTGACTTTAACCAAACAGGTAAAGTGACAGGGACACTAAAACTAAACCCATTTTACTTCCTGCTCATTATCTAGAGCTTTTTCACATGTCCCAAAAAATCCATCTTAAACTTTTCAGACACAAACTTGCCATGTTACAAAGAGCATGAAAATTTCCATTGTGCCAGCCCACTAAATAGAATTTTCAGAACTAAAAGTCACTGCTGCTCTTCTCCTTTGGCCAGGAAAAAAGTGCCAAATACCAATGGGACCTGAAGTGACCCACCACCCTCTAGAGCTTGCCAAGCATTAGCTCCCTAGCAGAGCATGCCTGGCTAGGGTACGCTTACTGCATATCCCAGACCTGACCCCCTTTCCTAGGACTGTTAAAATTGCATAACTCTAGAGTTGCTCTGGACCTGGATCCAAATTTAAATGAACTGTCAGGTTGTTGGGCAGCTCTGGAGGCCCTCTGGGAAAAGCCATCAGAAAGCCCAAAGTTCTGTCAGGATTCCAGAGCTCCCTGGCAGGGTAGTGAAAGCCAGTCACGTGCACAAGAGCAGCAGGCAAGGCAAGAGTCTCACAACAGGACCTGGTGGCTGGAGAACCAGTTTGTTCAAGGTACAAAACACATGAATTTGCCAGCTATAAAGAAGTGAAGTAAATTAGGGAGAACAAGGAAATTACTGGCTAGGACACAACGTTATTATGGAAAGTTGATTTCACTGTCCAAAAATTTAGCCTGCTTTTATTCCCAAAATTATCCAAATATTTCAGCAATTATCTATTTATATGGTTGCTGTCTGGACATTTCCTTAGAGTTTCTCCCCAGCCCCTCCTGCAGTGTGAAAATGAGTTGCTATCAAAACCATTTCCGCTCTCCCATCATAACTCCTAGAGCCCAGTCCACGTGCCTTTCTAGGTCCCAAAAGGCCTGGACTTTGGAAAAGGTTTTCATCTGGCCTGCAGTAAGGATTCTATAAGAGGAAAAATAAATTGTTTACTTGCGGCTTCTAATTGAGTTTGATGTTCATATTTATCCCCCCCAGTAACCACCATGGACAGTGATCCAAAAGCATTTTATAAAGATGTCTTAGTTCTCTTGGACAAGGCCAGATGTGGCGCACAAGACATGCAATGAGCAAACACGTCCTTGCACCGAGACCAGGTCAGTACTACCTCGGCTGTGCACCGTCCACAGATCAACTTCTTTCTGTTTCATACATTTTAGGAAAAAAGCTCTTAACAATAAGTGCATGAATAATTCACATGGAGGTGACTTAGAATTCAAATTGAATTAACTGTGAATGTAAGCAATTTGAAAAAATGAAGGCCTTATGTTGAGTGTTGTCACCACATTTGTTAGGGATTGCATCGCTGTGTGGAGGCGTTCAGCTCCAGACTAACGTCTGGACAGATGGAACGCTCCCCGGAGCACACAGGTCAGAAGCCAGCTCTGCCCACCTCACGGAGCTGAACGGGCAGCCTCACGTCCACAGCCACCTGCTCACTGCATCGGGCAGGTGCGACCCTGCACCCTGCCACACAGCCAGCAAGCCAAGCGGGGTGTGAAATCGCTTGTAAAGAGTGGTAGGCAAGGACTCACTGCTGGTTCTCGTATGGGTACAGTACAAAGGGAGTTTCTCTATGTTTTATCCTGCAGGTATTTTGGCAAGTATGATCCAACACACTTAGGATTGCAAATGATATTAATGATGATAATGTTTTCAAAAGGAAGAGCACAGTAGGATGCAGGCAGAGGAGGAAGGGAGAAAGGAGCAACACAGTACTCAACAATTGGATTTTGCCATGTTGTGAGAATACAGCCAATAAAAATTATGTTCACCAAGAATTTTGCTATGTGGAAAATGTTACAATTTCATTACAAGAGGCAGACAGCATGTTGTTTTCTATGTAAAGAAAATATTAGTAGTGTGAAAGAACAACAGTGAATTAACTAGGCCAATTTTTCTTTCCTTTTTAAAGCATTTTTCTGCATGTTCTAAGCTCCCTTTTTATGGAGGCTTTATAATCATACAAATAATTAAATTAAGTTGATAACCAGAACTACTGTGTAAAGCAGAATGCTGTTGTGTATATGTGACCCCCTGCGCCTGCACACATGTTAGTAGCATGCCTCATTGTGAGTGAAAGAGCTAAATAAGAACCTTATTAAATCATTTATGTGTCATAGTAGGCGTCCTTCTTTTTGGAGAAGGGTTCTGTCACTGTAGGCCTCCACACCCGCACACTATGGCCTGACAGTTCACACGCTGCAACACACTTTTGGAGCGGTGGCATCATGCTGAAGTCACTACGCAACGCCTCCCGGGGGCAGCCGTGAGGGCGCTTCCTGCCACTGGCAGAGGAGGACAATGGCATGAGGCACCCCACGCACACCTGACGGCAAGGCAGCACATCTGTCCCCAGGGTCACACAGGTTCCTGACCAAGGCCTCCAAACCCACCCCGAAGCAGCTGCCCACCCTCCCTCCCCAGCTGACCTCCCACAGCCCTACCAATTCAGACAACAGCTACACACTGGCAACTCATAATTTATTTCTCAGGCCATATCCTGTCCTCTGAAGTCTCCTACCAGCATTTGCGCTTGCCCTCCTAGAGACTGTTCTCTGTGCAGCACCCAGGGTGGTCCTCTTAAAACTAAGCCTGTGGTACTGGCTGGAAATGCTTCACTCAGAAGAAAACGCAAAATCCTTGTCATAGTCTAATTTATCTGACTCTGGCTTCCTCAGCCTTATCTCTCACTGTGTTCTTCAGAATTCACTAGTTTCCCCAGATTGCACAAGAT
>NDGN011324176.1:0-30915 GCA_002564285.1 Tympanoctomys barrerae
TTCTTTATAGCTGAGTAATACTCCGTTGTATAAAAATACCACAACTTTTTCATCCATTCCTCAGATGACGAACATCTTGGTTGTTTCCAAGATTTGGCTATCACAAATTGTGCTGCTATAAACATTGTAGATCAATGAGAGAGGGGCACCACAGAGGAGAAACACTTCATGGTTGAGGAAGACAGCAAGAAGCAATGAAAGAGAGACAAGCCTCTTTTTGTCCCTTATCTGTATCCAGTGGACTGGGATTAGGGTGGGGCCAATGAAAGCAGTGGACTATTCACCAATCAGCCACCCTTACCACCAGCATTGCACCAGTAGCCAGTCACACACACTCTGTCCAGCCACTTCCATAAGAGCCTTATGGCTGCAGGAGGTTTTGGGGGACATCTAGACACAAAACATAACAATCAGTTAATTCTCAAACCGGAGCTGGGAGGTAGAATATACTCCTTTAAAACATGGGCCGGGGGTGGTGGTGGGGAAGTGTACATTTGTAATTCAAAAATTCAGGAAGCTGAGGCAGGAGTATGAGTTTGAGGCCAGCTGAGATAGCTAGTAAGACCATGTTTCAACAACAACAACAACAACAACAACAGAGATGTAACTTAAAACAATGCTGAGATACCAACTTGTACCAGAAAGAGTAGCTATCACTAAGAAGTCAATCAATAACAAATGATGGAGAGGCCCTGGGGAAATAGGAGCCCTTCTCCACTGTTGGTGAGTATAGACTGGCACAACCATTATGGAAGTTAGCATGGAGATTCCTTAGAAAGCTAGGATTGGAGGTCCCATTCAAGATAGCTATGCCCTTCTTAGGCATATTTCCAAAAGAACTTAAATCATCATACCACAGCAATACATGTGCAACCGTGTTTATAGCAGTACAATTTGTCATGGCTAAATCTTGGAAATAACCCAAATTCCCATTAACTGAAGACTGGATTAAAAAAATATGGTATTTTTACATAATTGAGTACTATTCAGCTATCAAAAAAAGATAAATTTGAGGCTATTGTAGATCAATAGATGCAGCTAGAGACTATATTGGTAAGTGAAATAAATCAATTCACATGTGCAAAAAATAACAAAAGAAAAACAAACAAAAAATGATGAAGGGAGGAATCTAGAGAGAACATCACAGAGCTGGAGATGATTACAGAGCTCAGTGTCTAGGAAATATAAACATTTACATGAACTTCTGAAAACATTGAAATGAGCCTCATCAGTTTTCCTCTAACCAGCCCCCAATGATCCAACTACTGATGGTCTACAGAATATCCTAAGCATACAAAGCTATGGGTGGCAATGAAGAGTGAAGCTGACACATGCAGGCATCTCTAGACTTCTCTCTTTGGATACCAGCATTGTTTCTGTAGCTGCTGTCAGTACAGAAAGTGCTTGTCCTTTAGACAGAGCTCCAGTACAAAACTGGTGAGATCTTCAGGCCTGCCCTTCCTTGCAAGGGTAAACAGGGCAACAAATACTATAAAAATTTGCAAGTCAAAATGAATGCGAGAATGAAGTATAAAAGTAGAAGCCCAAGACAACAAGCCATAAGAAAGTCTTAAATCCTTTCAGTGAACTTGTGAAATGTACCACTAAAATTAATTTTTGCAGAAAGCCAGAGAATAATTCTCCAAAGAAAACCAGAAAGGATGCGTTATTCATATTTCTAATCTCCCCGTTTAAAAACTATGGAGCATCCACAATTATTGCCTAGGCTAATGCCTATTGTAGATGTTCTTGAAATGAAAGTGCTTTGTTCCTATAATTTTACATCTCAATTTATTCTTATGAAAGAAGAAGAAATTATTGCCATTCAGTTTCAGCCATTTTTTTTGACACTAAGTTTTGAAAGGAAGGGCATTTGTTTCATACAAATACACTTTTTGTTCACATAATCATCATTTCTTCAGAAGACTTAATTTGAGCTTGAAAATATAATTATTATAAAGTATGAGTTGAGTATTCTAGGCTATTACCCTTGGACTGAACAGGTGTTATGTATAGTTCAGGCATCTTTTTTCTAGTTTGTTCGCTAAAATGGGACAACTGTAGGTCATATTACAGTTTAGGCCCAGATGAAGATCAAATGAGGATTGTCTTTCTTAATAAGTCAGGCAGGGAACAGAATGGAATTTAGAGCTCGTAAATCCAGTCTAACACCACTACTTCCAAGTAATAGATATGAATCATAGAATTTTTAGCTAAAAGAAACCTTAGATATAGTGTAATTCACCCTTTGCTCTCTCCAGTGACTTTTATTTATCAAAAGTGAAAAACAGTAAATTACAGTTTCTTCTTTGGCATTAGAATTCCACGCATGATATCTTTTCTCTTCCAGCCTACTGAGCCATTCTGATGATTGGTTCTGGGTGAAGAAAAGACTATATGCATAAGATTATTTTAGTTTAGGTGAAGCCAAGTCAGGATTAAATGACATAATGTCGAAAATGTATTTTTTTAAATATATGAGTCCTTTGTAAGTGGGAATACACTGTCTCTAAATGTATATGTCTCTCACAAGTTAATTGAATAAATCTTTCATGTATCAATAGGGAAATAAATCTAGCAATGATGAGGATATGAAAGACTTTCTCTGAACATTGAAAAGTACACAGTCATAGCACCTATAAGGAATTGTGTAATTGCCCATTACTGACGCAGCCCCTGCTCAGTATAGTGAGACCTTTTCCTCTCATCACCACTGAATTTTCCATTAATTTGCATAATGTGCCAAAGAAAAAGTATAATAGATCTTGCTGCAGTTCCTACTGAAGTAAATCATGAAAAAAAATTTGCAGAACTAGTCATCTTCCTAGAAATACAAGAAAGTGCAAGAAAAGTCAAGATCAATCTCAAGATATTCAAATCTCAAAATCTTCAAATACAGAAACCTCATTATTTTTTGAGCTTGTATAAGAAATTTTGAATGGAAAGTCTTGTTTCTAAAATATCAAATGGAGAAAGAGTATGTCACCGAAAGTGAGTGCCATTAGATGTCTTTCTTTTTTGCAATCCATTCACATGGTAAAGGGCAGGAATATATATATATATTTTTTGTACACTGAATAAGTTCTGAAGAACCACAAAATTAGAAGCAAAAGGAATGGCATATACTCAAAATTTGGCGGTGTTCGTGCCATGGACAAAAGCCCTGGTACACAAGCAATCTCCGCATCACCTTCTAGCCTTGAAATCGCTCCCAAAACAAGGGCCAAGAACTAGGCAGCAAGGCTACAAGGTCAGCTATCACCCAAAGGTCCCCGGAAGGCATGCTGCCTCTGCAATCAGTGCTGAGGGGGTTGCCTGGCATCCACCTCTAGGCCTTCACAGGATGAGACTTTACCCAGCATGCCTCTGTCCAGAGAAGGAGCACTGGTGTGTGGGTAGTAGGAAGAATACTTTGTTGTTATTGTTGTACTTTCTGCTAATTACTTTTACATTTTTAACAATTCTCAGGTGACTTCCTGGGCCTTCCTAATTCCAGAGAAGTCATTCTTTATTCTTCTTTTCTAGATTCTAGCTCCCAGATTACATCAAAGCCTCTTATGTTTCAAAATATATGAAAAAGAATACATGAGTTTTTCTTCATCTCAAACTTCACCCCTGAATATCACTTGGGAGGAATTATGAATAAATTATGACTAAAAGCTACCAGGTTTATCTCTTCTGCAATGAGCAGATCCATTGCTGCATCAATATTTATTTTTGTGAACTACTGGCTGCTAACTTTAGAACTAGTACTATTTCAAAAAAAAAAAAATGAAACTCCTAAAGTAACTTCTCAAGAAGTCTTATGAACCTATAAATCTATCAGTCACATTTTCTTTCTAAGACTCCTGAAATTTAATCTAGTGGACATAGGTGGAAATGATCTAAAAACATCAGTAAGCAGCAAATGAGTAATCATTCACTAGATATCTAAATCAGAACATAAGAAATATAAGAGAGGAAGGGAGGAGTATATGGTGAGGGAGGTTGCCTGATTTATTTCTGTTAGGAACTCTTGGGCTGGCCAGATAGTTCAGTGGACTAAAGTGCCTGCTTCGGCAGGAGCAGTGGGGTTCAATCCCAGGTGTGCTTTGCGGGCCCTGCCCTTGGGGCATGCTGAGTTGGTGAATGAGACTGGGTGTAGTGGTGGAGTCCTCTAATCCCAGAGATTGGGAGGCTGAAAACAGGAGGATCGCTATGAGTCTGATCTGTGTAGTGAGGCCCTGTAGACCCTGTACTGAATACATTAAAAAAAAAGTTTCATCTTCTATTAGGAACTCTTAGGTACAAAGATGTGTATCTCAATGGCTTTTTGAGACTTTATCTCATGATATAAAATAGATGCATTTCACAGATGCACAATACTTATAAAATGAAGGCTCTTGTACATGTGTCTAGCTTCTGACATTCACCTCTGCCTTCCTGCTTGATGCTAATCATCCCTGAAGCCTGAGCTATGGAGGTTCTTTGGAGGAAAGAGACTGAGAGATCTAGAATATCTCTGGATCCTGCCTCTTTCGGTGGGGAGTATATCATTTTGGCCCTACTTCCCCACTTCTTATGTCTACATTCTTGGCCTTGTAATATTCCTGGGCTCTCCTATCAGGAGGGAGAGAATCCGTTGTACTTGTTGGCTTTATCCTTAGCTAAGGAATCATAGCAAATGTAATCAAAGAGTTTAGAAAGTGTATTTATGTATTCAGCTGATTCACTCCTTCATCTCCATGAGAAAAACACTCAGGAAAGCTCATCCATCTCAGGAGAAAAGTAAGAGGGAATGTGGACTATGGCCATTACTCACATATGCAGAGGTGAGTTGGACACTCACCAAACTCTCTATGAGTTTAATACAGATCAACAAAATGGTAGCAACCCCAGGTTTGCTATAAATAATCATTATAAGCCCAAGTACTGTAATAGCTAACTGAAATATTCTCTGTGCCTTTCTAGTAGAGTCTGACAAATTCCCTTCATATCAAATTCCTTCAAATTAGGGGAAAAGTGGGTGACAGTCTCAGCTGGACCTCATTTGCTTCTTCCCAAGTATTCACTCCAGTAAAACAATGAGAAGAAAATGATGACTTTTTCTTACAAGAACTTCACCAAGGGACTGCCGCACGCTGGTTGATATTGAATGGAGACTTCAGAACAAACACTGTGTAAGCGCTGAAGCAATACTGGAGCTTCTGGCTTGTTGGTGAGCAGTAATGACTGCAAATGTATTCGTATCGTTGTTTGTGACAGCAACTAGAAGCCTCTGTTTACCTTCATAGGTGTTCTAAACTTTGGTAACTACTCATTTTCCACAAACAAGCAAGAAGTGCATATCTTTCATTTCCTGGGGAGTGGCAAATTCAAGCAAAATTTCAGACAAATACACATCAAACAAGAAGCTATTTGCTAGAATTGTCCACCCAAATTTGTTGTTCTCTTATAAAGACAGGAGAGATGCCTCTCCTTTCCCAGATTTGCCTTTCTGTCTCCTAGTGCACAGCATTATGTTTGATGTCAAGGAAAGACATACAGAAATAAAGAGAAACCATTCTAATGGCTAGATTTCACCCATTCATCTTGCCTCTACAATCTCACACTTTTGGTTTGACAAGGGTCTCTCAGGTCTAGAGAGAAAGCCTTGTTTGATTGCTCAAAGATAATTCCAAGCAGATCAAGTGATAGTAGAATTAGCAACCTCGGAAAAAAAAATACTAGCACCACAGGTTACTTGCATTTATAACCTGAGGTTACTCTCTGATTTTTCTAAAAATACAAAGAAATATTTTTATTTTGTTTTCAAAAATGATAACTTTGATAGCTTATTCCACTGAGCCATCTCCCTGGCCCTTTAAAAGAACTTTCTAAAAATGAACCAAAAAATGGGGCCAGGGAGATGGCTCAGTGGAATAAGCGTTTCCTTGGCAAGTGCAAGGGCCTGAGTTCAATCCCCGGTTCCACCAAAATAAATAAAATAAAATAAAATAAAAATGAACCAAAATGGACTGCTTTTGTATGTTTCCAAAGAATGTGGATTTATATTTCTGTAGTTGGATAGTCACATAGTGCTGATTGGGAGGGCTATAGTAAGAGAACATGTAAGTGAGATTTGTGTGGAAAGTGTTCTTGGAGCCCAAGATGATCAAGGATGGTGAACTCTTGAGGCCCTGACATCACTCACTTGTCATTGATCTGTCCTCATGCACTTTGTGTGAAGGATGCAATGAGATTTAATTAGGAGCACTTGCTTCCTAATGGAAGAACCCTACAAGGCAGTAAACACCCGTCCTCCTGCTTTCCATGCACATCCACGGGGTGGGTTTCTAACTAACTGTATTAAACAATAAGGAGCAACTATTTTTCTTATTAAAGTTAATAACTACTATTGTAGTAACAATTAATTTGGTGATAACACCTGTGCTAATTGCTGAACAGTGCATTCAAATGCTCACTTAAAAGTATGTAGTGGCATAATAAAGATAGATTTAAATACTAAAAGACCACATTCTAATCAAAAGCTGAAAATTGAATCTTGCAATCATATTTAACTAGCATTTAGTGATCAAGTAACCAGATATAATGACTATAAGTGTAATTGCTAATAAAAAAGAGAAACCCCTGAAGAATCTAAACTACCATATTCTCTCTCACTTAAGATGTTACTCTAATGCCACCTAAATTATCACTAGTTTCTAATTAATGTGAATATAACCTTCTTGCCCAGTCTTAAAGATACAGATAAAACAAGGAGAAAACTATACCCTATTCTGCATTTAGGCACATTTTCAAGCCATATCTAATGTAGCAAAAGTTTGAATGGAAAATTTGGGACTTTAGAAGTCTAATTTATTTTTTAACCAGACTAATTTACTGAGTTATTCAGTTTCTTTTTAACAAAACCTAAAGTAGCTCCAGCTGGAAGAGTTCCCCAGTTTGCCAGCCAGTTAATAGGTGAAATGCTGAAAAGGTCATCCAGTGTGTAGAATTCTATTTCCCAGGAAGGTTACTGCAACAACCCCCACTCCCCCAAATTTCCAATTCAGGTCAATAAATTCAATCAGACTACCATTTACAATGAGAAAACACCCAATTTGAGTATCTCTCTTCAATTACACAGGGCAAGGGGGAGAAGAATGAGCAATCGCTCTACTTTCTCACTGTTCCGTGAGCTTGTTCTGTGACTAACATTTGTCATTGCTCCAGCTCGTTTGAGCGCCGGGCATCACCTTGCTCCTGGAAGACATCGGCTGCCTAACGCTTGCCTTAGGACCTCTGCCTTGCACCTCCTCAATGAGGCTCCATGTTAAAACCACAAATTTACAAAATTCGTGGTGGAAAATTTAAGGTCTTCAAACTGCATGTTTAAAACTCTACGAAAGTTTGTTGAAATCAGGGTTATTTTCCTGAAGATCAAGAGTTTAACAGAAGTAAAAGAATAGCTACATAAGGTGTGAGCAAGGTCAGCCTTGGGCAAAACTGGGATGTAGTTAAAATTAAGTGTTTCTCTCAGTTTCTCTCCATCTAGAGATGGAGCTTCTTTGCTCCTGGTGATGTGGCAGCACAGTGGTCCTAGCCCCTCTTCTCACTGCCCAGGCAAATACACAGCCCCTGCCCTCCACACAGCCTCCTCACTGCCAAATACAACCGCTTCTGCTCACGCCTTGTCTCTCAAGACTTACGCCCTGTCATTGAAACCATTTCTGTACTTCAGGGCTTTAAGGCCAGAGGCTTAGCCCCTGAACAGTTCAATCTACCACATTTCAAATGTTCACCATATTTTCGTCATTTTAACATTTAAAAATGTAGCTCAAAAATGATGCTTGCTCAAGCAGGATAACCAAGAACAGGAAAAAAGGTGAAGGAAAGAGACATTTATAACCCCATGTACTAAGCGTGCATACCCTCAGTTTGACTCCTTATAATACTTATATATAACATGTTTGTTATCCTACCTCTAAAGCCAGAACGGTTGGCTGACTTGAGACCATCCTTGGTCTAGCAAGTTCCTGGACCACCCTGAAGCTCAGTTCCCATATCTGAGAGTAAAACTGGAGACTAATAAGACATAGTCCATCTGGAAACTGTGAAAAAAAAAATACGACACTGCGCTACAGTACCTACTATATTTAGATGTGTACATTCGAACATCAGCTGCCTGGATTAGAATCTCAGCTCACCAATGAGCAGATCTCCTACTGTGGAAAAGCTTTGAGCTTCTTTGTGCACCAATGCTTTATCTGGAACCTAAGGAGCTCCATTAGGTAATGACAATTGTTTGCAATCCTTATCCTGTTGGAACAGAAGGGGCAAGGGAATAGTGCATCACTAATATTCTGAGATTAAATTGGGCTCTATACTCTTGGGCTCCTGTATTCTCCCAACTAAGATTAACTTCTGCATCATTGTTTTAAAAGTAAAATAAATAAATAAATTTTTAAGAAGCCAATCTTCTTTTTTTCTAATATTAATAACAAGGTTGAACTCTTCTTAACAGGTTCTCAAAGGGATCCATGACCCTAAAAATGTTAAGAGCTGCTTTTATTTTCTTGCTCTGCCATGCAATACTTTTAAATGTTACGTTACCTATTTTAGGAATCCATTCTCAGTATTAATTTCCCTTTCTGTGGTAGCAAATATATGTCAAACTAACATTTCTAGTCCTAAATTGTTTAAGTCCTCACAAACACATTGTCAGAATTAAAAAAAGAAGTCATTGCAGAATATATTTTCTTTCATCCAAGCAAAATAAAATGGTAGCTCATTATTTATATAGCTTAATAATGCTATCACTTTTTTGTTTTGTTTCTCACTATTTTCTCTAATTTAGGGCTAAGACAGTAGTTGAGAAAAAAAACCATTGGCAGTTTCACTAGTAGTACAGAAAATAGAAAATATTTTTGCAAGTTTAAGGGCTTTTACATCAGTACTTCCAGCAGTATCTAATATCTCTTGGCTTCAATTATATCAGAATAAACTTGCCTCTAATAAGAGTCACTTCACTGAAATAACCACTAGACTAATTTTCTTTTAGAGATGATGTTACTGCTTTACAAAATTATTTTTCATCCTTCTTTGTTCTCCATCATTCATTTGAATCTATCCTCTAAGTGTATATGGTTCTTAGCATATGCCCTTCTCTGTCCATGGACCCCTAGTGAGAACGATAATGCTTAGCTGTTGTTAGTTCTTAGTTTAGAATTTGTTTTCAACACAACTTAGCTTTCTAATAGTTTCAGCACCGTGACCAGAGAAGGTGGTTTTTACTGGTCTTGAAAAATTTAAAAACATTGTTTTAAAAATATCCCTCTATACTCATTGATGAAATTCAAAAGGACTTCAAGGAAGAAATAGATGACGCAGCTTCAAAACCCCAACTGGCTTCCCACAGGCAGGGTGAGTCACTGAGCGGATCTCGGCGTGTAGCTTTCACGGGAATGACACACCACACAGCATCATTCTTTTGAGCTGGCAGGGAGCTGAAATTAACTGAAATATCTTCCTGTTGGATGCTCTTCACAGAAGGCTTTGCTTGCTTTTCAATAACCTCGTGGCACAAGCAGGGCAGACCCAGGCTTTAGGAGACTGTGCAGGCAGGCATTCCACTTAGATGTCTACTAGGAAATGAAGCCCCTACAGTCCAGAGGATGCTAAGCAATGGTCAGCTTGTCATCTAAAGCCGCATAGAATTAAAGGCTTTAGTTGGATCTGGTAGAATCTTCTAAAGCAGCAATTCTAGTTTTAGTCTCTATTATGTCCTCAATCATTGTGCTATTTGTTTATAGCAACTTGAGTCAAATAATGATGGCCCGCTGTAGGCTGTCAGGATAATTTCCTGAAACTTACAGCAGGTAGGATTCCCTTAGCATGATATGAGGTTTGTTTTGCTTTGCTTTAACATTATGTAGAATCTTATTATGTAGGCCGAGGTGGGAAGAATGTACACTCTAAGCCAGCCTGGGCCACTTAGGGAGACACTATCTTGAAATAAAGTTTAAAGAAAGGATGGGGACTGCTGAGGCTGTAGCTTAGTGCTCCCCTGGTTCAAGGCCCAATTCCACCAAAAATGTCCTATGTGACTTCTCTTTGATCAAACCTCAATGTTTCCCCACTATTTTTACTTTGGTACTAAGACGGAAGTGTTAAGCCCCAAGTATACACAAACAAAGGAATGACAGGTTTCTATATAACAAATAAGAAATGCTTTGTCTTATCTGTTCCAAATTCCAAAAATGTTTTCAGATAAACAGAGTCAAAGGAGAAATTGCTGTTTGCATCAGGAATAAAACCTAGAATGGAGAAGGCAGCAAATGATTATAACAAATCTATATAAGAGATTCATGAAAATACTGATATCAGAAGTGTCTCTAAAATATAGTTACTCTTTTCTTTGAAAGTGCATCTTGACTGTGAGGGGTCCCTGGAGGAGGCATGACAGACAAAGCTGAGGTAGTCACAGTCGGCTTAATCAAGTGTCTCTTTCACAGTGTCCGTGGGGAGTACACAGAAGCTAATCAGGTTTTAGGATGATTGGTTAGATGAAGGTTTTCATCAGACACAAGGTTTTTCCATTAATTATGATTCCCCCCAGAGTCCAACAAACCAGCATTTCCTAATCTTAAAATAAGTTCCTCCCGAGCACATAAAAATCCTGCAAGTAGAAAGTAGAGGCAAGTTCCACTCTTGGAAGCTAATTTGCAAACTGAAGTAGACTAGGTGGCATAGGTCACCTATGTCTGAAATCCTACAGGCTCTTCTGATTTCAGAGGATGAAAACAGATGCTGACCTCCTCTGAGGAGTGAAGTGAGGGAAGGGTATGAGATGAGGCCCAGGAGGTGAGGGCACTGAAGCCAGGGAAGAAGATCCTGAAGGTACACTTCTGCGACCAGGTACAGGGTCAAGGATATTGCATATGACATTAGGACATGTTTCCGGAAACTAATGAGAATTAGAAGATAAACATGAAAAAGAAAATTAAAAATATAATTAGGAACTGCTTTTTACTCATCTGACTGGCAAGTGTGGAACATCTTATAATGTACTATGTTCTAAAATATATTGAAAATGAGTACAAATAGCCACAGGGATAAATTTGAAGTACTGTTTATTTTTTAAAAATTTATTTTATTTTATTATTATTTTTTTATTTTAGGGAAGGGTCTACAGGGTGTTCAGGGGCTCGCTACTAGATCAGACTTGTAGTGATCCTCTTGTTTACAGCCTCCCAAGAGCTGGGATTACAGGTACGCGCCACCACGCCTTGTCTTAATTGCCATCTCAGCATGCCCAGGGGGTGGGGCCAGCACTGAGCTATTTTGCTAAACCTTGTCGTACTTTTTAGAATGATAATTTAATGGCATCTATCACACTTGAAAAATACATAATTTTGATGGCTTATGAATTCCATCTCTAATTATTTACTCAGCATATATGTTGACTTCATATGCACAAACAGTTAAGCAAAAAGATAGTCTGTACAACTCTGCGGGTTGAAGTGAGAGGTGGGAAATGGCCTGAAGTCCTTTCAAATGAAGACAGGCAATGGTGCCTCAGCTGTGCATGAAACACCCTGCATATGTTAAATATATCATGGGAGATACACATGGGGAGGAATCAAGTCTCCTTGCCTTGGTGAATAAGAAAGGAACATAAGAGGGTATACAGTTCCCTACCATTTGAGTAAATGCCTAGAGACCACCCCCCACCATGAAACGCAAGATGGGCAGTTGCCTCCAGGAAAGAGAATGGAGAAGTGAAAGTCTGGGCAAGCCAGAGGATTTATCGCTCATTAATATCTCTTAATACCAAAGAGACCTTTATTCATGTGCCTCTAATAGATAGTCAAACCAATTAACTAATCAATTTTCACAAGAAATGAAGCAAGGAGCCATGTCAAATATTTAAATTGCAAAATCAGATAAATCTGTACCCACGAAATGGCTCCAAAAGAAATTATTGAACTTCTTGGTCTCAGAAACCTTTACACTCTTAAAAAAACTAGTGAAAGGTTAAAAATTTTTGTTTATGTAAAACACTTGCCACTTTAAAACTGAGAAATTTAAAATATTTTATTTGCAATAAAAGAGTAGGCACCTTTGCATTGCAAAATATAGCCCTTTAAAAAACCAAAAGAGAAAAGATGGACAATATTTTCCATGTTTGGAAGTTTAATAGAAGACAGCTGGTTCTAATATTTGCTTCTGTACTTGGTCTGTTGCAATGAGTCATGTGTCATGTAACATGGTTCCTGGAGAATTCCAGTGAGAAATATATAATGAAGGTCAATGGCACATGGCTGTTGTCATGACAATAAACAAGATCTCACAGAACCTCAGAGAAGGGTCCACACTGTAAAATCTAGCAGTCAGAATTACAATAAAACATTGCAACTGAACTTGCCATGATAGAAAAAAATCACCTTCACTGGCATTTTCTAGAACCTTCCAGCTCCCTTCGTAATGTCGCCCTGTCATGGCACACAGGCTCCTACAGCTAAAACAGAGGAACAGCACTGGACCAAACCCTTATTCCAGAAGCAACTGTGTACCGAGTTTAATTGTCCACTGGAGCAGTACTAGCAAAGTGTTCTCTGGGCAGGACAAATTCTGACACAGGCCAAATATGAATATTTTCTAAAAACATAAAAATCTAACTACTATACACTATTTTGAGAAATTTCAAACCATTTCCCTATCTGCCCTAAAATTATTGTATTGACATTATTTAGTCCCAGTAGAATGGGAACTGTAGTGTCTATAAGTCAGTAAAGATTTTACAAAAGTCAGTGAACACAAATAGCAATAAATAATCGTGATTTGACCTTTGATGCCCTCCCCGCAACTGGTGATTGAACACAGGGTCTTTTCCCTGATCTACATTCTCAGCTCCTCTTTCTTCTGAGACAGTCTCACTAAATCACTAAATTGACTCACCTGGGCTTAAGCTTGTTGCACTCCTTATGCCTCAGGCTTCTAAATATGGAGATTACAGGCATACTCCGCTATGCCTGGCCTCAACATACTTTTAGTTGAATGCACAAGTTGCTGATTTGTTGTACCCTAGATGCTGGTAAACAGGTCAGCAGAATAGCCTGAAACCGGTCTGCATGGTGTTCACACCTTGGTTGGTCAACATTAACCAAAAAAATCTCATAAATTATCAACAATGATGAAAGAAATCATTGTAAGTTCTCAAAGCCCCTAACAGGGCCACCTGCCAAGTTCTGGGAAGTCAGGAACGTTCTCTCAGATGTAGGATTTCAGCTGAGATCTTGAGGGAACTTTGGAGTTAGTAGTGAGAATGAGACTGAGGGTTCTTCCATGAGAGAAAACAGCACAAAGACGCAGAGACAGAGAGCGTGTGGTAGGCTCCACGTGCTAAATTAGTTCTGTGAAATGAAATAAAGGAGCGCTATGCTAAAACTGAGAGAACATGAGTTGAATACACGCAAGCCAATAACTGTGATCCATCACCAAAACAAAGGATGAAAAGTACCTGTCAAAGGTGAGGAAAGGCATTTGATAAAATTTGCCATTACTTCATGATAAAAATGCTGAACAAATCAGGCATAGAAGAAACATACCTCAACCTAGAAATGGTTAGACTTGATAAAGCAACAGGTAATATCATATTAAATGGGAAAAGCTGAAAGTTTTCTTTTAAAGACCTGGAATAAGATAAGGATGCCTCTTTTATTTTATTGACATAACACTGAAAGTCCTACTCAGAGAAATCAAGAATAGAAAGGACAAATGATCTCTGTATTGGAAAAGTGGAGGTCCAATCGCCACCTTTTGCACATGAACTGATCTTCCATGCAGAATACCTTGAAGATTCCTTCCCATAAAACTATTCAGGTTAAAAGGTGAACTCAGTAAAATTGCAGGATACAAAATCAACAACAAATCCAATAGCATTCCTATATGCCAATAACCTATTACCTAAAGTCGGAATCAGAAAAGCACCTCATGTACCATGGCAACAAAAATATTTAGGAATAAATTTAACATAAAATGGAAGATTTCTGCAATACAGTGAAAACTATGAAACATCATTGACAGAAACCAGAAAAAGACACACAAAGAAGAAAAGTTGTCTTATATTCGTGGGTTAAAAGAATCAATATTGTTAAAGTTTACATGTTGCCCAAGTCAATTTACCTATTCAATGTTATCCCTATCAAAATACAAAATACTTCTTCTTCAGAGAAATAGAAAAACAATCCAAAAAGTTGTATGCCACTCCCTGCCCAAAATCTTTGAGTGGTCCAAAGGCTTTTTGAGTAAAACAAATAAAACTCAATAAGCATTACATTACTGATTTCAAAATATATTATGAGTCTGTAATAATCAAAACAACATGGCATTTTTTAAAAAAAAAAACATTCTAAACCAATGGAACAGAACAAAGAACCTAGAATGAGTCACATAGTAGCAGTATCTGATTTTTGGCCAACAAGCTGAGATCATACATTGCAGAGAGAAGACTCTTTTCAATAATGGTGCTGGAAAAATCATATGACCCTGTGAAGAATTACTCTAGACTTTTTTCAGACATCTCAGCATGCTTTAAAGATAAATACAAGGCCCAAGACTCTAAAACTACCAGGAAAAAACAGGAGAAATTGGAATAGATCTTGGAATGGACAAGAAGTTTTCTTGAAAAGACCCCAAAAGCATAGAAAGTAAAAGCAAAAATGGACAAGTGGGATTCCATCTAATCTTCTACACTGCAAAGAAAACAAATTCAATGAGGAGTCGGTATATCAGAGGAAAGTCTCAGCAAACTAAACATCTGAAAATGGGTTGATACTCAGAATGTATGAAAGACTTCAAAAACCCAGCAGCAAAGATCCCCCCAGAAACCCCCCAAAATTAAAAATAAAATAAGTCAATGAACCCAAATAAACATTTTCTAAAAGAAGATAACAGCAATAGCCACAGGTCTCAAGAAATTGTAAGAATCACCAATTATCAGGGTAAGGAATACAAAAGCCACAGTGAGATAACATCACACCCCATCAAGAATGAATATTACCAAAAAGCACTAGTGAGAATCGGGAAATAAAGAATAAACCCATGTGCATTGTGGGTGGATGTGTAGGTAAATTAGTACAGGCATTATGAGGGCTGCCATGCCAGCCCTGCTCGCAGGGTGCACTGAGACTGCAATTGAGGCTGGGCATGGTGGCGCACACCTGTAATCCCAGCTCTCAGGAGGCTGTAAACTGGTGGATCACTAGGAGTCCAATCTACTAGTGAGAACCTGAACACCCTGTAGACCCTTCCCTAAAATACAAAAAAAAAGAAAAAAAGAAAAGTACAGGCATTATGGAAAACAGTATTAAGTTTTTTAAGTTCCTCAAAAAATTACAACTAGAACTAACATGTGATCCACCAAAGTCACTAATACACATGTGGTTGTTACGTGCAAAGGAAGTGAAATCGTGTCCACCCGTCCACGTTCACTGCAGCACTGCAGCCACAAAGACCAGGAAGTAGATGAGATAAGTGTCCATCAACTGAGGAACAGTAATGAAAGTTGGCACACATACACAATGGAATAGTATTCAGCTGGAAAAAGAATGAAATCCTGCTACATGTAGCAACATGGATAATACTGAAATACACTGTAATTAATGAAATTTTTCAGGCACAGAAAGATCAACACTACATTATTTCACTCTGATGTGGAATCTAAAAACCTTAGCCCTGTAGAAGTCAAGAGTAGAATGGGGATTAGAAGCAACTAGATAGGAAGAGAATAGGAGAAGTTTATCAATGAGCTCTAAATTTTATTTAGACAGTAGAGCAAAAATCTACTATGCTGTTGTGCAGAAGGATGATTAGAGATAATAATAATAATAATAATAATAGATATTTCAAGAAGCCACAAAAGATTTCAAATGTTTGCACCATATGGAAGTGATAAATATTTGAGGACATAGATATTCTTAAACTATATGCATATATTAAAACTATTGGGGCAGGGGAGATGGCTCAGTACAGTAAGTGCTTGCCTGGCAAGTACAAGGGCCTGAGTTCAATGCCCGGTTCCATGAAAAAAACAAATAAAATAAAATAATAAAATAAAACTATCACCAGTAACTTCATTAATATGTACAGTATTCATAATTTATGAAGCAGTTAAAATATTTTCATACTGTGTTTTTGTATTTTAGTAGAGGCCTATAGGGTCTACAGTGTCTTATTACATAGATCAGACTCATAGTGACTCGTCTGTGTTCAGACTCCTAAGAGCTGGGATTACAGGTGCGCGACACCATGCCCAGTCTCACTCACCATCTCAGTGTGCTCTGGGAGCAGGACTGGCATGGCAGGCCAGGGATTGAACCTCCAACCCCTGTGTCTGCCTAAGCAGGCGCTTTAATCCACTGAGCTATTTGGCCAGCTCTAAAATATTTTTATACTTTAAAAGAAGGCTGCAACATGAGCTAACAATACAGTACAAGCAAGGCTTAAGCCACATAGATTCTTTAGTGCTAATAGCAAGGGCATTTGCACATGAGCTGCCTGGCAGCAGCAGAAAGATACTGACAAGTATGACATCCACCTGGTGGTTTTCATGGTATGATCACTGGATGGCAGATTGTTAGTTCCTCCCAGTGCCCAGTGGAAAGTGGACCTTCAGTCTGCATGTGCATGTTTGAGGTTCAAAGAGTTTGCCGACCTCAATAAGCTACATGCAGTATAACATTCCAGGTCTTCAACATGAGTTTTGCTAAAAATTTCCTTCCCAAATGCTATCAAAATCTTCATTGAGAAGTGACTTCTCTGGGGACTAAGCTAGCTAAGTGGTCTTGCTGGCCCTCCAATTCTATGGTTCACAGTTTTATCCAAGAGTTGTCTTTTTTTTTTTTCTTTTTTGCCAGAACTACCCGCATAGAGACCATCATAATTGAGCTTCAAGCTCTTAATAAAGGTTATAAGAGAAAGTCCCATTATAGATATTCCCAGATCTGTTGCCCCATGCTCCTAGGGTGACTCTATTCTATTATCTAGAATTTTCATAGAGTCCCACATGAAAAAAGTTCTATAATGTAGAGCCTCATAACATGTGGTTTTCCCCCAAGAAACAGATATATTTCTACTTTGGCATTAATGAAAATAAATAACAGTGCTACATTGGCCCAACCTTGCTTAGAGTGGTAAAAACTTGAGTTCACTGGCATTAACTATGACTACTTTTGTGCTTTCTTTTATTTGCTTTATTCTAATTATACATTTTGTCTATATGAACCTAAAAATCTACCCCAAGCAACTACTTTAAAGATAACATGTAATGTGTTGACCATTGCTATTCTCTTACTATTTTATGAAATTTTGCTTTAACTTTTTCCATAAAATAGTTTTAAAGAAATAAGATATGAAAAGGTCTATTTGTAAGCCATCTTTAATTTTTTAAGGGAATATCACAAAGAAAACCATACACAGATAAGTGAGCTAAATGACACCTTCTATTCCAGGGAGTCTCAACAGGAGCTCAAATGTAAGCCCATGTAACAATTTCACTCTGATTCTTCTGCTTGAACCTTGGTAAAGGTAAAGAAAATGAACAGGCCATAGCTATTTGCTTCACTGCAGGAAGGCAGAACTTTACATAAAAATTTAGAGAACGCATAGCCAAGAAGTGGCTGCACGTATTGCCTTATTGATATGTTTCCAGTACAACATTCAGGCTGGTGGCATTATACATGAAGGCCATGGCCTCAGTACACACTGCTACAGCTCATGCTGGGCCAGGAGTGGTTTACTGAAGGCAGTTTACCATCGCTGCTAGACTGAGAAAATGTATTGAAATACACATTCCGGAGCAACTCTAATGCTTTTCCTCCGTCTAATAAAGGTAAAGTCGAGACAGCAGAGTAAAGACTTACCAGTGGGAAACATGAGGAAAAACCGTCCAAGCAAGAGCAAGCAATAGGAAACAGTTTTGGATACATGTGATTCATTATTGTAACTTGTACACCTATGTGAATATAGACCACCACAAACGGACTATGGTTGTGGTAAGAGAATTCTATGACGGACCTCCCCTCCACTCTGTAAACTCTGTCTATATTATCTTCTGACCTTGAGGAGAGTCAGGATCACTGCCTTGCTTTTAATCAGCTGAATATGACACAGATGAAGAATCATTCATATTTAATTAAAGAATTAATTGACTGACTTTAAAAAAAATGTATTTGGTACAGTTTCACTACATAGCCGGGACTCACAGGCATCCTCCTGTTTTCAGCCTCCTCAGCTCTGGGGTTACAGATGTGTACCACCACAGTCCATCTCAGGGACCGGATCAGCATGCCCAGGGGTGAGGCCTGTATTGTACATGGTGCCAGAGATCAAGCCCTAATCCCTGCGCTTGCCTAAGCAGGGTCTTAGTCTGCTGAGCTATCTCACCAGCCCATCAATTGGCTTTAAACTAATTTAAAGGCAGGCTATCCTAAGTAGGCCTGACCTAAACAGGTAAGCCCTTTAAAAGAGGACCTAGGAGGCAAAATCTTTCTTGTGCTGTCATTAAAGAACAAAGCTTCCATTAATTCTATGGTTTTAAGGAAATTAATTCTGCTAACAACCATGTGAGTTTGAAAGATGAGCAAGATCCTCAAATGAGACCTCTGACTCTGGTCACCACCATGATTGAACTTCTCTCAGCTGAGCCATTTTCCACCATTAAAAATTGAAATAATGTGTGTTATTTTAAGATGTGTGCTAAGATTTTGCTGTAACTTGCTATGTTGCAACAGAAACACAAACATAATGATGTTTAGTACTACAGTATATAAAAGGTACCCTGCTAAAAGTATAGATATTCACTAATTAGGACAATTTTAGTATATGAATATATACTAAATATATAATGATATATTTCTGCATATCCTGGGTCTTCACAAATGTACACATGCATAGTTAGATATAGCCATACATGTTCTAATTTGCCATCAAGGGAGAAAATATGAATTTGTTTTTATTATTTGCATCCCAAAACCTATTTCTTGTTTGATACTCTCATACCTTGCTTAAAAGTAAATTCTCC
The DNA here is from genome assembly GCA_002564285.1 of Tympanoctomys barrerae. NCBI lineage: Eukaryota > Metazoa > Chordata > Mammalia > Rodentia > Octodontidae > Tympanoctomys > Tympanoctomys barrerae. Next base: position 19,046 of record NDGN011324176.1, read on the forward strand.
CATTTTTTAAAAATCCAACTAGAAACCTCAGAACTATTGCTGCCTACTTACTGTACTTCACGTTGTCTAGCAAATTAGTCACGAATCCCCCAAGCTCCTCAACCCTGATTCATTCCTCTCTTTGGCCCAACCTCTACTGTTACAAATCAGCTCTTTTAGGAGACAAGCCCCTCCTTTCTGACGTCCCTGTCCCAGGTCCCCTTGCCCATTCCTAAGGGCAATCTTCCTCCCATCCCAGGGATGCCCCTTGGAGCAGTGCAGCTGTGCAGGGAAGCCAGTGGTGCAGAGGTGAAAGAGGTAGCATAGAAATGGATGGGCAGGTGTGGGAAAAGAAAGCCGAGGGAACATGACAGACCTGAGCCCGGAGAATACAGACAGATTAAAGACCTTGCTAAGGGTACTGAACGTTATCCTGGGAACAATGGAACATTGCTAAAGGATTTACATCAGAGAGTTATATTTAAGAGAAGCACAGCATGGTCTTTAGGAAATTATTTTTAATTTCGGAAAAAAGGTTCTATTATGAATCAGCAAGTTTCTTGCAAGGAAAAGCATATTACTAACCCTCTAGCCTTGAATTGATTAGTCAAAATGATATTTTTCCCAAGCCTTTTATTCTGGAAAAATACACGCAACATAAAATGCATTACCTTAATCATATACATATATATTTTGGATGCCACGTTGTTTAATAAAACTTAGTTCTATTTTCTTCCCTTTGGCTGAATGTTGCAACATGAAACAGTATTTATTCTGCCCATTAATATTGAATTTAAGCTTGCTGAGTAGGTTTGATGGCAGGGAGGATTCACATCTAAATTACAGCAAAGTTAGCATCTAAATAGCAGGTGGTAAAGGCGGTTACGTGAAGAGAGATGCCCTTAGCAGGAAATAGGTTTGTGTTTGACTCTTTGTGTAGCACAGATCTGGGGATCCCCTTCATGGCTGGTAGGAAATGACAAAAGACAAAGTTCCCCTCAATGAAAACTGAAGGAGCTTCAGTTTTCCGTTCTCTATTCTCACAGTTCACATCTGCAAAGCAGCCCCCGCGGCTGCTTATGCTCAGAGAGTCTTATAGACAAAGCAGCTGTGGCTAAGCAGCTTACTCAGCAGATATACTGCCAAGGGTCCATGTCTGGGGCTGAAATCCTATCTGTATGTTTCATTTCTTTATTTCTTGTCCTTTCTCACCTCTTGATAAAATACACTCGGGGGCGGGGNGAGGAATGACAACAATAAGAGTCAAACAATGCTTGCCGTGGACTCAAGACGTGACATAGTTTAACTTCAAACTCTCAAGTTTGTGATTTTGAAGGAAAAATTCCGAAACTTTAAGCTGAGATCAAGAGAACATTCTTTCCATTCTCTGTACCCAGATGACACAGATTTTTAAAGGCTGCCACAGCCAGGGGGATGACTAGGCAGATCTCAAAGCAATCTGGTGGTCACGCGGCAGCCTCTTGTTTGAAGGCCACGCTCCCACTTGGGGCTGTCACTCAGGCAGCAGAGAGCCTTGTCAGGACTGCTAAGTGCGTGGCTAACCAGATGCAGGAGTGGGATCTGTCACTCGACCGTGCCGAAGCCTGGGTTGAGCCAAAAGTGTCTGAAAGAGGAAAACACACATTTTTCCTTTTCTCCAAGGCTGAGAAAGGCATGAGATTCTATGAGCCGTGTGAAATTGGCAGGGTTGGACCATTCTTACCTACAAAGATGGTTCAATAAAACACATTGTAGAAAGAGGAGAGAATTAATTTTAAAATATCGTTGAGATAACCCATCTGCACCTTTAAATCAAAATAAGGAAAGTACATAATCAGAAAGACAAATGAGAATAGAATCACAAAGCCATGGATTTTACATTCTCTTGCAATTCAGCGTTGCATGCTTTTGAGAACTAGTTCTTTATGCCAATATTTTCAAGGAAACAAAATGTTCTTAAATTACTTAAAAAGATGTGTACCAAAAAAGGTCTAAACTAACCTGAGATAACCTTGTTCCTTTAATACTCATTATACTTATAAGAAGCAAGATTTAGAGTTGGTGAGTCCAGGGAAATGTTATTTTTTCAGGGAGTGTTCTATCTATGTACCTTTCAGCATCTCCAGGTTACTCACATGAGCAGTTTTATCTCCACTGTATTATCAAAAATGTTATACATCAATTCTTTTTCATGCATTGTGAATAGAAAATGAAATATGAACACTGAAAAACTCCAACATGTACTATTAGGGAACTTCAACTATGAAATTGAAGAAGGATTCTTGTATCTCAGATGCAATCTTCATTAAACATTATTGGAAAGACTTTAGAGAATACAGTTGCAACTGGTAAGTGGTGATACTTAGTGAAAGTAGTAGACTGGTTTTCTTCCCTCACCATTAGATTTGATTTCTTTCCCATTAAAGAAGTATTTGGAGAGTCCAAAAGAAATTGCATGTGAAAAGAAAAACAAAGAAGGACCGGCAAGAGTGCAGGCTTTCTTCACACAAGGTAAATGTTTATGTGAAGACTGGGTTCTTGTCCTAATAATTTTTACAGTTTATGCCCATACTTAATTACCCCAAGAACATGAATCTCTCTCCCTTTCTCAAATACAGGTGATTTACCTAAAGCAAAAACAGCATTTACCTGAACAAACACGAAGTGAAGGAATTTCAACCCTGATGTTTTCTAATTTGAAGCCATGATTGTATTTCTTTGACTAGTATGCAATGAGATTAATTAAAGAACCACACTCTAGGGCAACATTTAAAGTTCTGTCTCATATTTGACATGCTATGAAAGAGCAAATTTATTCTCTCTTGAAAGATAATAGGAGAAGTTCCTAACATCTGGGACTTTTGTCTTTCTTTATGTTAGTGAATAAACACTCGCCCTACATAACTTAATGAAATGTCCACAGATCTTTGCTTCTATAATATTCAAATCATAACAGAAATCTAAATTCCTTTTACATTCAAGATAAGCTATCCTTTGTCCAGATTTTATGTTTCAAGTGAACTCAAAGATATTTGGAGTCTGTCTTCAGTTGACCAGAAGATGTCAGCAATATAACTACCCACGCTATCCTGTACATATATATTCTTTCCTTTGTGCTTTTCCTCATCCTAGTTTTTCTCCCTTTAGACAGATGCTTTCCCTTTCACAGTATCTACTGTACCTTTTAGATTTTATTTTCTCTTTCAGGTTCTTATTTAGCGAGAGAATGTGACATTTGCACACGTGGTTCTGATCTATTTCACTTATGAGTATGGTCTCCAGTTATATCCATTCACCTATAGAAGCATCGAGTTTATCTTTTTTATATCTGAGTAATACTCCATTATGCAAAAATACCATATCTTTTTTAAGTACTCCCCAATAGGTAGGCATTTACATTGTTTCCAAGATTTGGCTAGGACAAATTGGGCTGCTAGAAACATGAAAAATATATATAAGATTGGACATGATTGAATATTAATGCTTGTTCCAAGAAACCTTAAATTTCTGTTCTTGCCTCTTTTTTTCTTTTATTCTCTTTACCTTTTACTACAATTTATTTTAAAGAAAATGTACTAATAATTGATATGAAGTTAGAAATGGTACACAATTAGAAGACCAACATGATTGTATCTGTTAATCTGAGCAACAGATCTAACAACAAAATAGATAATCTATCAACCACTGTTAATTAGCTATTCTTGTTTTGGAAATCTGTAACATATGTATTGTTATATGTTATCCTGTTTCTGTCTTTGTTTCTGATTTTTGCTCTTATTTTTCTAATTACTCTTCAAAATAAAATTAAATAAAATTAAAAAATTAAAAAAACATGAAAATAAATCCCCATGAATCTGTTTTATTTGAAAACCCAGGGTTCACATGTTTCCTCAGAGTCTATCTCTGCCTCTTTCCCCCCACTTCCCCACTTTTAGCTTAAATGACGGTGTGCTTCTGACTACTCCTTGAGCCTCTTATGTATGGACAGGCCTTTGTTAGTGCTCTTGCTAATGGGTTTTCTATTTTGGTAGTAATTTCCAACCCAGTTTATACAATTCTCTCATTCTCCTAAATTCTTGAAATCAACAATGGAAAAAGACAACCTGCAGAATAAAAAAAAAAATTCCCACCTACTCTTCTTAATAAAGAAATGATACTAGAACATATAAAGACTCAAAAAGATTATCTCCTTCAAAATAAGGGACCCACTCAGCAAAGGATTTATGGAGATGAATAGATGTTCCTCAGAAGAAATAGTACAAGTAACCAAGAAGTACACTAAAATGATCATTGCTATTAGGGAAAATCGAAGCAAAACAACTTTGAAATCCATCAGAATGGCATCCAAGAAGACAACACCAACAAACCAAGCAAGGGTGGCAGGAAGAGGGAAGCCTTCTACACTTGGGATGAAGGTAATAGAGCACAAACACTATGGAAATCAGTAGTGAGATTCCTCAAAATATTCGAAAGTTTAAACTCTCCTGGATCTGGCTCTACCTTTCCTGGATATATTCCCAAAAGATTTAAAGATACCATTCTGTAGGGATACCAGAACAATTCACAAGTGAGATCTCGAAACAGCCTAGATTCCCACCAGTAGGAATCTCCATTGATTAGTGAGAAAGAAAATGAGAATGAAAATGTGGTATGTATGGACAATGGCATACTGTTCAGCCATAAGCAAGAATTAAACCATGTTATTTGTAGAAAAATGGATGAGGGATGTGGATGTAGATCAGCGGCACAACACCTGCCTGGCAAGTGCGAGGTCTTGAGTTCAATTCATGACACAAAGAAAAGGAATTTTGCACTTTAATGTCTGTGAAATAAGTTAGACACAAAAAATTAATTATTTCATTGTTTCTGATATGTAAGAAACCTAAAATACTAATAAATGTGAGTAAAATAAATGATAGTCAAAGGAAGCAAAGAAGTAGACTTGCAGAAAATGGTGAAAGGACTCAGCCACAGGGGAAATGCAGGAAAAAAGGTAAAAGGATAAAAAAAAAAAATGATGAACAGGGCCAAGGAGATAGCTCAGCAGTCTAAGTGCCTGCTTAGGTAAGTGCAAGGACCTGGGTTCAATCCCTGCCTCCACATGGTGTGCTGGCCCCACCCTGGGCACGCTGAGCCAGCCACCAAGATGTTGTGTGGTGGTGCATGCCTGTTATCCCAACGCTGGGGAGGGTGAAACTGGAGGATCACTATGAGTCTGGACTATGTGGTGTGGTCCTATACTAAATAAATAAAATTTTTGAGAATGATGAGGAAATACTATATACATATACCAATTCTTCAAAACAAATGTGACTATGATATAGTGTAAAGATATAGTAATGAAAAATGAAATCCGAAATATTAGAAAGGAGCAGAAAGACTCTGTGTGAATCTCTGAGTTCTATAAACTTTTCAAGTACCAGTCCCCTCGTCTGTACGTACGGATAAGAGTATATACTTGTAGAACTGCAAAAACAATTGTGAGGTGAGCTGGGTACACTTCCAGGATCACAAGGTCTAACACTGATGCACAGTAATGATGAAGAGATGATGATGAGACTGATGTGATGAAGGTGATGATCAAAATGATCAACTGAATATTTGCATTTGGGATATCAGTGATAAATTCCTGAACTTCTTTGCCTGACCTGGCCAACAAGACCATTTCCCAACCAGATGGCCGAGAACATGCTGCATGATCTCATCTTTGCTGTAGTCCTCATCTAACCATGTTTTTCTACTTGACTTCAAGGACTAGACTCACCTTGCCTATGAGAAGCAATCATGTTATTCTGGATTTCTGGCAGCGCCTCAGCTGGAAGCCCTTCAATCTTGCTGTGTGCCTATTCTTCCTCTATACACTATCGTAGGCATCTCTGGGAAACACAACAATCTGAAGGCTACTGAACTTAAAACCCTGGTATATGAGGGTCACTTGGGGTAGCGCATGTCAATTCACTATGAAAAAGTCCTTTGAACACTGGTCTGTAAGTGGTTGCTCTTAATATTCTTTTAGGAAGAAGTAAAAGTTACTGTGTCCTGGAATGAGAAAATTACAGTTTTATCACTCTTCTGATACTAAGTGACATGATGATAATAAAAGAAAAAAGGAGGATAATGAAGCAAAAAAAAAAATTAAAAATGGCAATTAATAGATGGACCGGCAGGTTATAAAACCAAACACCCAGCATACATACATAAAATCAAAACATATAGAAATACACACATATTTTGTGTTTATGCCATATCTGTAACTTGATGTAGTAATACATTTCCTAATTGTTTCTTTCTTTATTTTAAAGAGAATTTTAAAAAACTCCAAATTTAAAATGAAACAGAATTTCAAAACAAGATGATAGGAAATCAACAATAGTATTTACATTGCATATTTTATCTTCAAAGGAGTTGTTCAAATTACCAGATATAAACGTGTAAAATTGGTCAAACATTTTTAAAAAATTAAATTTAAGAAAATGAAAATTCAAAGAATTGGTTGAGTTACGAGTGGTTCATAAGAACAATCAACTTAGAGAACAGGAACTTTTAGAAGGGAACAAACAAAAGGAAGATAAGGTGGTGTTTGCAGCTGGTGCTGTGTGTGTGTGTGTGTGTGTGCGTGCATGCGTGTGTTTTCTCTATGTTTGTTTTGTTGTTTGCAAGAGGTACACCAAAAGCAAAATGCTAGCTGAAAAGTTAGTAAATTGTATCCAGAGAAACATAATCAAAGGCAAAAAATCTCTGGTGGATTATAAATAGAAATACAACTGATAAAAAGGAGAAGAATCTTAGGAAAGTTTTCACAAAGCTTAAAAGGTAAAACAAGGCCATCACTATACACAGGTATTTACATCATTGCTTGAGGTATTCCTAGGAATGTTTGGGTGGAGAAATAAGTGATAAGAAAATCAAAGCTGAATACCTTAGCATAAGCAGTTTGTGGAAAAGAGGGAAAGCAGAAAGGGAAGAATGAAAAAGAAAAGAGGGAAACAAAAGGAGGACAGAGAGAGAGACACAGAGAGAGAGACAGAGACAGAGACAGAGAGAGAGAAAGAAAGAGAGAAAGAGACAGAGAGAGAGAGACAGAGAGAAACACAGAGAAAGAGACAATAAGAACAAGCATCAGCTTTTATGATGTATCCTAAGAGGACATAGTTTGAAGTATTACAGAGCTACTTTTCATCATTTTTAAATGAGTTGGGAAAACCTATTTAAGTTAACAAATAGTTAACAAAATTAGTCAAAAAAATTAATTCTTGGTGGCCAGGAATGAATGATACCTGCCTATACACTCACAATAAAAAATGTGATCAATACACTAACATAGATATTTATATACAACAGCACTCAAAATGTCATCTGCAGATGTTAAAAATTGTTTCCTTAAGTAATATTTTAAATGTCCCACTACCCAAACGTATTAAAAAACAGAATGACTGCAAAGAAGCAAAAGTGTAGACTTGAAGCTTTCCTTAGGTGTTCAGAAATTAAAAGATTTTAGTTGCATTTTTCAAAACTACACTTGCCATAAAAGTTATTATTTCATAAAATTAAGTGAATTAACAAATCTGATCATTTCCACTTATAAAAACTTTCTTAAATTCATCTGTTCTATCTTTCTGCTAAAGCACTAGTTTCAGATTATAGTATCATTTTTTTTTAATGTATTTGGTACAGGGTCTTGGTGTACAGCTTGGACTCACAGTGATCCTCCTGTTTCAGCCTCCTCAGGGCTGGGATTACAGGCTTGGCCAGCTCAGCATGCCAGGGGCAGATTCAGCACAGCATGTGGTGCTGGGGATCGAACCCCAGTCCCTGTGCTTGTCTAAGCAGGCACTTAGACCGCTGAGCTACCTCTGCAGCCCTCATCATTTATTTCTTACCCAGTATATTACAATAAACACCTAAATCACATCTCTGCTTTCTTCCATTTGAGGTTGTTCATATTTTCCAAAGTGAGGTTTTAGAAGCTTATTCAAAATAAGCCAAAGCAGTAACTAATGGAAACACCCATCTGTAGACAAGAGAATGCAAATAACAAATCAGGGTAAATGTGTACAATGAAACAGTACTCAGCAATAAATAGACCCAACCTCCAAAAATGCCTATGTCTTAATCCCCAAATCCTGAGAATTTTACCTCCTGATGAAAAGCCCTCTAGATATGATTTAATTTAAGGATCATGAGATAAAGAAATTGCCTTGAATATCTGGGATCCTTATAAGCGGGAGGCAGGAGGTAAGAGCAGAATGTTCAGACCTGGCGTGATCAGCAGGGAGCCCAGGAAGCAGTCAGCCTCCACAGCCTGAGATGACATGGCCTTGGAACCTACCACCCCAGATTCCCTTCTACTCACAATTTTCTTTCAGTTCCTTAAAATTATGTTGGACTTTTGACATCTAGATCTATGAAGAACAAATCTATGTTGCTTTAAGATAGAAAAAATCAAAACTAACTACAGGATTATCCTTGGATAAATCTATCTGTGCCTTTCAAACATCGAGGTGAACTGTTGAAGAAGTAGAGTAGAGCCTTGGGTCCCTTTCTTACATTCTCCTGCCAAGCCGCATCCCACTTAGCCAGACTCAATGCACACTGAACTTCTCTTAGGCCAGTAGCTTGGAAAACCCTGTTACTACAGTAGCACGCAGCTATTCTCTGAACACTGTCTACTGTTTAACAAAAGGGTATGATAGTGGTATCTCACTAAAGCAACAACTGGAGAGAAGGTAGTGAGAAAATTATGACATTTCAGTTTGGTTTTCTATTATTTGTGATTTGTTTATGTTTATTTTTACAGGGAGATTTGTTTTATAATAGAAGACTCAAAACATTCATTAATTAACTACATTAAATATGTAAAGCAAATACTTAGACAAAGACAGCATCCAAAGCAATTAAACAGGCTGCCAGGCTGGGTGTGGGCCAATGTTGGAGTATGTTGTTACTTCTCTGCAGACTCCTGGTGTTTTCAGTAGATGCACTATGGGTTGGAATCTCCCTGCAACTTTTCATGATTTTAAACAGATGCAATGACAAACATTCAAAGGAGCATCTTGCTCAATTCTACCAGCTAAAAATCTTAATTTAGTCAAATCACTTTTAAGGCTCTCGGGGGAAAAATTGCATTGAACTTGCTTGGCAAAGTTGCTCATTGGCTGCTCTAGTTGTGTGCTAAAGTTAGCTAAGCCAGTAGAAATGCTTTACTCTTACAAGAAAAGGAGCGAATTGATATGTACTACAACAGAAGGTATACTATTTCGCTCCGTGGTGTGTCGAATTAATGAGTTATGTAATTAATTTTTGGAACTCACTGAAAACAGAAGAGCCGAGAAAAAATAGTCATGCAGCTGAATCTGCCTGGCTGCCATTAGAAACAAGCACAAAATCGTTCTCAGTAAATTTTTTCTGAAACATTGAGATAATGTGATTATTCTTATTACTGTGATTAATATGATCTGCTGTTAATGCTCTTATGATGTTTTTTCTGACTTTAGATTACAAACTAGCCTATGTCAGCAGCTGATACCTTTCCTGTCCTACAACACCAAAAATAGTAGTATTTAATTAAAAAATGAAGCATTTATGAAATTTTGTCATTTTTCCAGAGTAGTACTTTGTACTCTTACTTATAATTGTGAAAGTGCTTAGATAATTTTGAATTAACCATGACATCCTCAGGAAATATATTTAGTTTTACTCTTCTGGTTATTTTATTCTTCATTCTCAAGTAACTACAATATCAGGTATTGAGGTCATCTGACAGGTTAGGGACACTTTATATTTGTGTGAATGAACAGTAACAGAAACATAGAATTTGAGGCAAAATATGTACAATTTACTACTAAAGGTTAGAATCAACAGTGAGTTAAATGAAATAACTATGAAATCACAAATTAGTACAAAATGGTCTTCATTTTATTCCCTATGCCCATAATGTAAATCTTCTGGAACGTTGTGGTCCCAAGAGCCCACGATACTCCACATTTTCTGCCCTTCTGCCTTCTTTCCAGAGCTGATATTCACCCCTGCTAATACTCAAGTGTCTTTTACATCAAATAAATTGCTTGATAATTTCTCAACTCTTCAATAATATAAAACTCAAGGAGAAGATTGCCTTTATTTGAAGTTTTTGTGCATTTGGAATGTTTTCTGCCCTTTATAAATAGTGGACTTCTAATTTTATCAAATTGACAACTTGAAAATTATGGGATTCATTGATTTATTAATTTTTTAACACAAGTACTATACAGTACTTACATGAAAAATTTAGAAAGGTTCTTGCCTTCATTGGGCTTTATAGTTTGGTGGAAGATACTGGCATTAATCAAATAACTATAGAGTTAATCTTGTAATTGAATATCATCAATGCTATAAAGGAGAACTAGATAGTATTATGGGAGATTTAGGAGATCTAAGAAGGCTTTTGTGAAAATGAGATATTTGGATTAATCTCACAAGTATAAATAGCTGTCAGGAAAGCTCAGGAGTATGACATTAGAAATACCATCTTAGGCAGAGAAAACAATAGAGGCTCCTGAATATGTAGACTTACTATTAGAAGAAGCAAAGTTGTTTTGGATCATTTTCCATTCCTCACAAACTGTCAACCTGTTGAGCTCCTGGAGGTTTCAGTGAAGGTTTATAGCAGTTTTGGAATTGTTAAGGCAAGCGTGCGTTGCACATTCTAACTTCTTTACAAGGATCATCGCTGTACTCTTATTCCTTTTTAAAAGTATGATGAGAACAACACCAGGTGTTTATCAGTGCTTGATGACTCCATCACTGTCTGCAGTAGAAACTCCCGTGATGAGTAGCTGCATGACTTCAGTACAGTACAGACCCCAAGATGCTGACCACGGGCAAGACCCTGATTCCACTTAGTTAAAAGACCCCAGAGGGTAACAGTGATTCCAAGTGCTGCTGATAGAGGGGGGGGGGAAATGGGCTTACAGAGAGTTCCAACGTTTACTTCCTATTTTAAGGATTTAAAACTCTGTCCAAGACAGCTGTAAGAATATTCACTTACGAGATAAACAGTATTAACTGTCATTATAACAGGAAATACAGTATTGCTAACAAAAACATGGGGTCTTCTGTAGATAAGAGGCATGCCTCTCTACAGAGGGAAAACTATGAGGCAATTAATTTAAAAATACCATCATTTTTTTGGTGAGCAGCTTGGTCTGTATTAGTATGTCAACCCATTTGTTTATCAGAGCTACATTTTGTAAATAGCTTTTCAGGACCATTGAACTCCATGGGAGTAGACTGTACTATGAACAGCTAGGGATGGGGTATCTGTGTTAGAAAATCAGAGACCTGGATACCGAAACTGATTTCTCCTTTTCCTTTGGTTTTATCTCATCATAGATAAAGGGAATTGAATTTGGCCCAGTGTCCCAGAATCCTGAACCAAGCTTAGGAGTTAATCAGGTTGGACCTGCTTGCATGCTGCAGTTACAGAAACGAATGAGGTCAAAAAGCATTTCTTGGGAGAGAAACAAATAAAGGATTAGTTTTCGATCTCAAGGGCTAGGGAACAAATAAAGCATGTAAATCAAATTCACACAACCAAAGGAGCACGGGCTGAACATCGGTGATAGGAGAAAGGGTCTGGAGGATTCGCTCAGCAGGAGCATGTGGCTCTTTTCTATAATGCTCAGCTCGCCCCTGTTGAGAATGCTTTCTTTGAAGAACGCTAGACCTCAATGGCTGGTTTTTGACAGCGGGTCATCAAATGGCTACAGTGCTAAACATTCACAATTATTTCATATTTTATGAAGTGTAGGAAATTTGTTGAGATTATATAAACCACTGCACATAGAGTTTCTACAAGACATCATGGGAAATCTCTTTTTTAATTTTTATGTATACCTTTTTTTTTTTTTTTT
>NDGN011324178.1:0-13267 GCA_002564285.1 Tympanoctomys barrerae
AGATGGCTCAGTGGAATAAGCGCTTCCCTGGCAAGCACAAGGGCCTGAGTTCAATCCTCAGTTGGGGGGGGGGTGTCACTTCAATTAAAGCAACTGCAAGCTAGCGCAGGGGTGGGGAGTTCAATCCCCAAGCCAGCCTCACCCCCAGGGCATGATGAGACAGGCAATTGAGACTGGGTGCGGTGGGGCACACCTATAATCCCAGCACTTGGGAGGCTGTAAACAGGAGGATCACTACAAGTCAGATCTAGTGAGACCCTGAACACCCTGTAGACCTTTCCCTAAAAACACACACATACACACACAAAAAATCACATCAGTATTATAGTTTCTTTCATTTCCACTTTGTCCTTCATTCGCTAGCCTGATTTCAGTTTCTTACTTCTTGCAGGTGATTTCAAACTTGCCTGTTGTTTCTCTAAATACAGACAACAATTTGCTGTATGCCTGACATTTCCACCAGAAAGCTTTGCGGTTCAGTTTCTTCTCCCGCAGGTTCTGTCTTTCTCGGGTACCAGGGACTGAACTCAGAACCTCGCGCTTGTCAGGCGGGCGCGTATGCTGCTAGCTGTGCTCCCACCCGGCCTTCTTTCGGCTTCATGCTTCCTCTTGCGCTCTACTTTCGCTATACGTCACCAATTTTATTAAAGACCATGGTCTTTTCTTCCTAAAAAGATCGCCTCTGCTCTGCCAGGCCAACAGGTATTGCTTCTGTTGGCACCCCAACTTGAGCGCGCGTAGCAGCGCCTGGGCTCCCTGCTGAGCTGCAGCCTGCACCTCTGGCACCCGCTTCACTAAGTCCTCCACAGTGAGCTAACCGCGCTGGCCTCTAAACCCCGCCACAGCCTGCATACCTCCCCTCTTGCCCTCTTACTTCTTGGAGCTTTGGGACTCTACTGCCTGAAGTTTCTGGAAGATCTCAGGGGGCAGGAATGGAGAGAGCTTCCCTCCTTCATCTGAGCACACCCGGCGGTGTCGACCAGTAGGTGGCGCAGGAGCAGCCGTGGGCGCCGCCGGCTTAAGGAGCGTCTTGCCTGCAAGCCACAACATGCAGGGCAGGGCTCAGCCCAGGGCTGAGCAGAGGACACGGGGAGCAGCGGGGCGAGCTCCCTCATGGGGGCACCCACCGAGTTTGGCAGCTGTTGACTGGGCCCGCTCCAGACACTGCTCGGCCAGCTTTAGCATCTTTGAGGTGTCAGGGGGCATCGTGTCCCAGGCGTCTGGGGCAGAGATGAGAATGCGGGTGACTCTCAGCGTCACCATGAGTGAGGTCCTTGCCGAGATCAAAACGAGGATGTGGAGAAGCCTGCTCTCTTCAGACTTAATGCGTCCGTGCCGACTGTCCACACCTCTGCTCCCACCTGCTCCCCCTAGCGCGGCTGGTTCACCCCCAACCCTTCGCCCCTCCTGCCGGCACTGGTGCAGGCTCACTGTCCCTCCCACAGAGCATCCTGAGCCTCCCCTGCGCTGGCCTCTCTCAGGGCCTCCATAAACTTCCTTTCACCCACCCAAGGCACTCAAGCACGCAGCACATCGCTGAGCTGCGGGCGCCCCTCTGTGCAGCCCACTCCTCCCTGCCCTGGGCCAGGATCTTGATCCACTTCAGGACCCATCTCCTTAGCTAAGTGCTGTTGCTAACATCACGCTGTGGCCTCTCAGGCTCATGGGCCACCTTTTGCTATTGATCAGGCTGGAAGGACACAGGAGACCCCCGGCTCGGGCCCTCTGAGGGAGAGCAATGGCAAGGCTGTCCCACCTTTAGTGGACTCCTCCAGTAGCACCTGGGAGATGTAGTGGATGCTCCTCAGGTACTCCATGTACGCCTCCTGCGTCCAGGGAGAGAAATGCAAGCGCCCAGGCGGCACAGCACAGGGGACGGCTGCACCACGCTCAGCCAGTACCCTTGTGGGAGCCACAGGAGCGGCAGTGCCCGCTGACTCAGGAACGTCCCGCCCAGCGGGCAAGGTGGGTAAAGGGGCAGCCACGGTGTCCGGACTCAAAGGAAAAGATGTCAGAGAACTTCTTCCTACAACTTCCACACTGGGCAGTGAGAGCAGAGCCCACACGGGTGTCCATTTCTCCTCTGTCTTCTCAGACACATTTAGAGGGCCACAGAGAAGCAGCCTCAGGTTTTTCACTCTGCAACAAGTTTCCCTCCTGTGTAACTTAGTCTAGTCATTCCACGACATAAGAAAAGTGTTTCCTGGGGACACCGAGGGAGGTTCCAGGCAACCAGCTTGTTTTCTGGCTCGGGTGAGGGGAACCCCTCCGCACACGAGCCTGGAGCCCTGCACCCTGCATTCCTGGGCTGTGACAGCTGTCTGGCGCTAGCAGAGCTGAGGCATCAGGCACCCAACAGACGCGTCTGCGTGTCTCAGCCCAGCTGTCAGTCTGCACCTCTGTGAAACAGTATACATTTCGGACAGGGCTTCGGCCTCACGGGTCACCTGGCGCCCTGGAGAGCACCCGGGAGGCCCGACGCTCTCCCGAGCACGCGCGCTTCCTCCCCGCGGGCGCCGCCGCTTCCTCCGCCCCTCTCGCCCGGGGGTCCTCCCTGGGGGCCTCTGCACGCGGCAGTCGGCCTTCACGATGACAGCCGGCGGCCGCAGTCCGCTCGCGCCCGCGCGCTCTCCGCTGCCCGCCACGCGTCCTGGGGCTGCTTCGCAGCCGCCCGGAGCCGCCTCAGTCTCGGCCCGACGCCCCGACCCAGTGACCAGACGGGCAGGGAGGCCAGGAGCGACTGCGAGACCGGACTTGGGGTTCGCCTGCCAGACCGGTCGCCCAGCCCGCCCACAGCTCGCCCGCTCTGCCCTGCTCACCCGCGGCCGATTGCCGGTGTCCAGCTCTATGGCTCCGTTGGCCATCTTCATAGCGCTCTGCAGGGGCTTCGCCGGCCCGTCCCCGGCCGCAGCTGCCATGGCGCCCGGCGGGGGAGGTGGCGACGGAGGGGCGGGGCGGGGCGGAACGCAGTGTACGCGGGCACGGGGGCCGCACGAGCCTCTGAGAGCATAGGGACGTGGACGCACTTCCGGTGGCGTACTTCCGGAAGCCGCCCCTGAGCCGCTCTGGGTCGGCGAGGTAGAAGTTACGACGGCGTGGGAGGCGGGGCTTGGGTCTGGTCAGGGTGGCGACGCGGAGACTGGCGACCCGAGCTTCCAAGCACTTGCCCGGCGTGCCTCTCTGTGCGTGGGGTTGCGGTCTGCTGCCCACCACCCCGCCTCGTCACAGAAGGGCTGAGAGGCCCAGGCCGCCGCTCGCCCGCGCGCGCCGAGTTCTCAGCGACCCGAGCCCGGCGCTCGCGGGCTGCAGCCGGAGCACTGTCATCCTCAGGCCGGAGAGGGCGCGCTCCCTGCCTCCGCCCGCTTCGCGGCGCGCCTTGCTGTGCCGACGCGTGGGGTCTCGTCCCTCCAGGCGCGCGGCCGCCAGGGGCCGAGCGGGGCGGATGTAGCGGAGCGACCACGACTGAGAGGGCCCGAGTGGGCAGATGCGCCGGTGCCGACAGGAACCGAGCCGGCAGACGAGCGGGGCCGAGCGCGGCCGAGCGGGCCCGAGCGGGGCCGAGCGGAACTGAGCGGTCGCAGCCGGGCGGAGCCAAGCCGCGCAGAGCACCCGCGCGCCGGCCCTCGGGTCGGCTGCCGCCATGAAGCGGGACCGGCTCGGCCGCTTCCTGTCGCCAGGGCCCACCCGGCAGCGCGGGGGCGCGGGCAGCGGGCGCGGGCGGGGCCGCCCAGCCCGTGGAGACAGCGCGAACTTGGCAGCGGCGGCGCTCGGCTGGACCTCGGCGCGGGCCTGCGGAGATCCCGTCGAGGAAGGCGCGGATGAGGCAGGTGGGTCTGGCGGCGCCCCGCGGGCCAGCGCCCACGACGCACCATTACGCTCCGAGCCTCACCTGGTTCCTCTGGCCACGGCCTTGGCCAGACGCCCGTCTTCTTGTGTCCGGAGTTCTGGGATTCAGAACCCTAGTGGCAGCTGCACAGGTCTGGGTCGGCCCTCTGAATGCGCCCTTGAGATCACTTCCCGAGTTTTCTGGACCCTTATGGGTTAAAACCAGCCCGAAAGGTGTGCGGAGAGCTGCGTGAGCTGTGTGTGTAAGCCGCACACTGGGCCCAGCGCGGTGCACTTCGGTGGTGTGGCGTGCTTTTCTGTTTATGAACTCCTGTGTGCACGTTTAGTTCTTCTGGGAGCAGGAGAGGAGGTGACACGCAGTCAGCAAACAGAAAACTGAGCGTGGACAGCACAGCTGGGGGCATTGCTTGCATTTCTGGCCTCACAGGGGTGGTGTGAGCAGAAATGGATTCCACCAACGTGGAAGCACTTCAAGTTGCTCAGAAGGTTTCTTGGCCCAGCAGGCCTCCAGTGGCTGAATGTTGTGCTGAAGCCGGACACCAAGGCGGCCCCCAAGGCCTGAATTTGAGGGGACTGGGGAGGCCCTGGGAGGGCACTTCTCCAGGTGCAGAGGCTGGCTAGGGAACATGGGCCTCAGGGTGCAGGTGCAAACCGCCCCAGAACTGGTCAGAGTGTCCTGTGCTTGGGAATCAAGTTCATTTGCCAATTGTTGACGTCTGCTTTTCGTCCAGGAACTGGCCGGGCTCTTGCCATGGGGCACTGTCGCCTCTGCCATGGGAAGTTTTCCTCACGGAGTCTCCGCAGCATCTCTGACAGGGCATTTGGGGACAGCTCAGAGAAAACTTCCCCAGGAGAACGCATCTTCATCAGGGACTTCCAGCACCTGCTGGGTGTGGCCGTGCACCAGGACCCGTCCTTGTCCCAGTTCATCTGCAAGAGCTGCCATACCCAGTTCTACCAATGCCACAGTCTCCTCAGGTCCTTCTTGCAGAGGGTCAACGTGTCCCCGTCAGGCCAGCGGAAGTCTTGTGCAAAGTAGGCCTCTATTGGGTTTTTCAGGAGATGCTCAGCACCCTGTGTGCTGGGTTTTGCAGTAGGGCCTGGGTGTCCTGTGGTAGAACCTCCGACAGGGGTGGACAGATTGTACCCACTCTGCATCCGCAACCCTGATACCGCTGGAGATGAGCATGGAGGTGCTGGGGCGGCAAGGTCTGCTTTGGGTCCTGAGGCCTACAGGCAGCCTCAGCAGGGAAGGAGATCAGGCTCTTGGTAGAAGAGTCTCAGGGGAGACAGCTAGGGAGGCATGAGATCTCTAGTCCTAACAGACAGGGAGCTCTGTGGGCCTTGGTTCCTTCTCATAGCCATTTTGATCCTTTGCAGGGTCGGTGCTCAGTCTCCCACGGCAGCAGAGGAGGGAGTGTGTCTGGGTGAGTCTGGCCTTGGTGTGGCAGTTTGCGGGTGGGCTGTGAGCTGGCCAGCCCAGGGCCTGACTTCCTTGTTGACTCTCCTCAGTGGATCTGATCACCTCGACTCCCCGGTGCCTGCATGGCTTAGTGGGGTGGGTGCACGGACATGCAGCCAGCTGTGGGGCCCTGCCCAGCCTTCAGAGAACACTGTCCTCCGAGTACTGCGGCATCATCCAGGCAGTGTGGGGCTGCGATCAGGGCCACGACTACACAATGGATACCGATTCCAGCTGCAGAGCCCTCTTGCTGGACAATGCATTGGCAGTCAAGTGGTCATGGGACAAGGAGATGGCACCACGTCTTATCCAAAACCGGCAGTCTGACGCCGTTGGGGCTGTCCCCCAGCTCTCCCAGGGCAGAGGAACCATGGCTGGGACTGAGACCAAGATTCTTTCCAGTGTGGATGCAGCCCCACCTTCAGAGGGCAGCACTGTGGGGCCCAGGCCAGGCCCACCACCTCAGCCAAGCCTTCCCCCAAGTGAGGGCCCAGGTAGGAGGCACCTTTGGTCTGTGCCACACCAGAATCTCATGTCTGTGAGTGGGGCAGGGTCTTGAACAGAAAAAGACGTCTCCATTGTGCTGGAGATCAGCTGCAGTGCTTCCTTAGGCAGGGTGGAGTTGGCCACTGATTGTCTCCTGTCCTGCTAATGAGCAGGTCCTTGCTCTTCTAATGTCATGCTGTGGCAGGAGGAGACTGAGGAGAGAATGGGGCTCTTATCTGTTGGATGTGGGATGTGAAGGAGGGTGCTGCTTTGGGCCAGCTGTAGGTCATGCCCTGGGCATCAGCCCGCTAGCTGGTGACACTGGTATGGGCAAGGGTGGAAGCTTGTCTGACTGGCTGAGGAAGGGAGGCAAGGGTGGACCCTTCCTGCATATTGTGGAGTGGCTGCACCTGCTCATGGACATGGTGTTAGAGGCCCAGGCCTGGCTTCCTTCCTCCTCTGGCCTTCCGTGTGCATCTACCCTGTCTTTGTCTTTGAAGATGCTCATCTGCCCGCAGTATGCAGGCCCACAGTGGGGCCTGCACATGTGCAGCTGCCCAGAGTTTCAGCTGAGGTGAACAGATGAGCGGTTCCTAGCTGAGATTTTCTGGCTCCAGGGAGGACCTTGGCATGAAATCCTACAGATTACTGACTTAGCTTTGTTAACTGTGTGCATGAGATCTTTTGATAATAGTCACCTTAAAAATGTTTCCAAACGTTTATATCAGCCCCTCCATAATGGTGGGTCAGGGTTTTTGTTTTGTTTTGTTCTTTTGGCACTGAGAATCAAACACAGGAGCTCACGCTTGCCAGGCAGGCGCTATTCTACTGAGCTACATCCCTGGCCCTTGAGGTGTTGGGTTTGCTGATGATGTTTGTCCCAGGGTTCCTGCTGTGAGGTGCCACCAAGGTGGTGGCACAGTGGGTTGGAAACTGTCCAGGAGCTTGTGTGGGGGTCGGGCCAGGATGGTATGGAGTTTGAGGCCAAAAACTGACCCCAGGCTCCCCTGTAAGGCAGGCTGTGCATTCAGACCAGGCCTGCCTTGGTTTTTGGTAACAGGAGTCTGTTTTTGTTTCCCAGGGCAATTGGGTGAGAAGCAGGTTCCATCTTCAACTTCGGATGATCGGGTAAAAGACGAGTTCAGTGACCTTTCTGAGGGGTGAGAGAAGAGTGGGTTTAAATAGCCTAATATTTCTTCTTCAAAAACCAGACTCAGCCACCCTCAGGGCCGCTGGCCTCGAAGGTTGGGAGGAGGGGCAGCTCCTTGTGCTGACTGGGGCTTCCTGGGTCCTGAGGTGCTTCCCTGGTGCTGCTGCCAGGCAGCCCAGCCCAGCCCAGCCCAGGCAAGCCCTGGGCGAGGGTCCTCTGTTGCCATCTACGTGTCTCCTTGAAGGCCTTGTTTTGTGTCAACTGCAGATATCTTGAGGATGAGGACGCAGAGCTCTAGCTATTGGTGGTGGTGATATGGGACTGAAGCAGACCTTACTCCAAAGGGCAGGGCAGCATCAGTGTCTGTTGGCTGTGGAACAAGAGCCATCAGGGCTAGCCCTTGCCGCCTTGCAGCTGCACACTTACTAGTGCGGGGAGCCCAGGATGACTGCCGGCAGCCTCAGGCCTTCCCCTGTCCAGGCGGGTGGTGGCCTGTTGGGGACACTGTGGGCTTGGAAGCCTAGCTCTGCTTGCTCATGGTTGATGGGGAGCCTGCCAGCCTCAGAGGTGCTTTGTTCTGGCCCTGTTCCTGTTCACGTTGAGGCAGTGATGTCAAAGTCCACGCTCTGGGAAGCCCGCTTTCTGAGTCTGCACGGAAAGCTCTCTGTTTGGACCCTGGATAGAGGCGACCGTGCCTTGGGGTAGAGGGTTACCAGTTTCTTCAGCTGTAGTGACTGCCGTGCGCTTTCGTTAGGAAGTGGGGTTGGAGTTTGGAGGAATTTGAGTTTGTAACCCTTTGAGGTGAAGTGAGACGGCTGTGGGAGCTGTGTGGTGCCTCCAGACAAGAGTTCCGCTTGGGTTTGTTGCCCAGTCCAGGCCAACGAGCTCTGCTGAAGTTCTTTGATCTTTCCTAGAGACTTCCTGAGTGAAGATGAAAACGATAAGAAGAAAAATGCACAGTCTTCGGACGAGTCCTTTGAGCCTTACCCAGAAAAGAAGTAAGGGTGCTGCTTGGTCTGCCACAGGTGCATGGGGTCTGGTGAGATGTCCAAGGGAAGCCTGAGGGTTGGCACTAGGAACTGAGAATGGTTGGCAAACCTCTGCACCCAGCTATGCCAGCCTAGCTCTCTTCCTGTTGCTCACGTGGCATGAGTTCAAAAGCCCAGTGAATCAGTGACCCTCGCGTGAGCCGGGCGGGTAGCTGCCGAACCATGTGGCCAAGCGAGAGTCCATGGAAGCCCTCCTGATGGCTCAGAGCTTGCACCTGGTCTTCTGCGACCCGGCAAGCAGCCCTGTGACAGGACCTGGCCTCTAGTCGGATACAGGGTCCTGGCAGAGTTCATTTGTGTCCATCTCCTCTTAGCCTTGTGCCAGGAGGGCCCACAGTACTTGACAGCTGGGTGATGACCGATTTGGTCATCAATGCCCCTGAGCATTTCACGGTCCAGGGAACAAGTGGGTCTCGGTACTACACTCTCAACTATGCAGACCTGATGATAGAGGTGAGCTTGGTTTCCTTACTTCGTGGAGCGAAACCGAGGAAGAGAAGAACTCAGGTGGCTTCGGAGTGCACAGGAAGCCAAACAGGACCAGCAGTAGCGTCACCTGTGGCATGTTCCCAGGATGCGGGGCTGGGGCTGCCGTGAGGAGGTGACTGCTCCAGGCCCGATCTCAGGCTCGGGACGCACCCTGGAATCTGGGTCTGCTGCTCGCTGCCAGCAGTCTGAAGGTGGGAGTGCTGGCACCCAGAGCTCAGATTGGAGGGGCAAATGGGCCCCCTTTTCAAGGACAGGCTGAGGAGAGCTGTGCCGGCCCGTGCTGCTGAGGGGGTGACATTCTGTTATTCACGAGCCCCTCTGGGACCTCAGGAGGAAGCGCCGAGCTACATCTGCATTGTCCTAAAATTTTATTTTGACAGTATCTTACTGAATTTCTCAGGCTAGGCTTTGTAATCCTGCTGTCTCAGACATCCAAGTAGCTGAGATTGTAGTCATGTGCTTTGGACTAGGAGGTTTTTTTTTTTTTTGGTCTTTATTTTTTTAATTAGTTTTTTATATATTTTTTATTGAGAAAGAATTTTTTTAATATTTTGTGAGTTTTTTTCATTTAGTTATTTTTATTTATTTATTTATTTATTTTTTGTGGGAACGGGAATTGAACTCAGTCCTTTGCACTTGCCAGGGAAGTGCTTATTCCACTGAGCTATCTCCCTGGCTCTTTTTTTAAAAATCAAATTAAACTCTAAATTTTTAAATTAAATTTAAATCTTGGTGGGGCCGGGGAGATAGCTCAGTTGAATAAGTGCTTGCCTGGCAAGTACAAGGGACTGAGTTCAATCCCCGGCTCTGAAAAAAAAGGCTTGGGCTGGGGAGATAGCTCAGTAGAATAAGCACTTGCTAGGCACAAGGTCCTGAGTTCAATCCCTGGTACCACCAAAAAAAATTTTTTTAAGGCTTTTTTAAATTTATGTATTTGGCACAGGGTCTTGCTGTGCAGCTTGGACACATAGTGATCCTCCTGTCTCAGCCTCCCCAGTGCTGGGATTACAGGTGTGTGCCACCATGCCTGGTTTCAGTGGCTGGCTCAGCACCTGGGGCCCGCATGGCATATGGTGCATGGCGTGTGGTGCTAGAGATTGAACCCAGGTCCTTGCTCTTGCCAGACAGGCGCTTAGACCGCTGAGCTATCTCCCCAGCTCTGGGCTAGGACTCTGAAGAGATTTCTGTGAAAAGGTTGTTTTAGTGGAAACTACCCTGGATACAGGCCTCTGACGAGTGTGGTGTGTGCTGAGCTGGAGGCCCCTTGGTCTCTGAGTGCTAGAGCGAGTCCCAGATGGGAACTTGAGGGCCAGGCTCTGTGCAGCACCCTGCCTGTGCCCTCTTCTTCAGTCCTCTTCAACTCTAGACAGAGTTCTTGCAGGCGGGGAGCTTTCCACGACATGCTGGTCTGAGCATTGTGCGCCCAGCCAGACAGGAGCACCTGGGCCAGCACCTTGAGGGAGTAGGACAGCCAAGGGGTGGTGAGTGTCACTGTTAGACACCCAGCACAGCAGGGACTGCAGGGTTCCTCGCACCTCTTGGGCAAGAAGCACGTGCTCTGGTGTGAGAGTTGGCCGGTCCTTGGCAGAAGAGGACAGACCAGGAGGGCAGAGGGGAGAAGCAGTCTGCATGTGACTCCAAAGGTTGTTCTTGGTACACTGAGTATAACAGTCCCACCGGGGATCGAGTAGGAATCCTACTCCTTTGTGCTTGCCGGGCAAGCACTTACTCTACTGGGCCATCTCCCCAGCCCCAAAGTGTTTGTTTTTAATTGCTTTAAGTATTTTTACACGTACAGATGTGCACAGCATTACCATTCTCTTTCCAGACATTTCATAGCCCCTGGCGACTCTGCCTGCTAGTCAACAGTGTCCCCCACTCCTCAGGCCCTGGCAGCCACGGGCCGAGGTGTCCACTCTCGGGGCCGCTGCGCTGCATTTGCCCTTTGGCAGCTGGCTTCCTGGCAGTGCCGTAGAGGTCATCGGTACTGCAGCATGTATCAGAACTTCATTCCTTTTTCGGTTGAATACTGCTTTGCTGCGTGGATGTGCGCACCACGGGTGGTGGATCAGTCCTGGGTGGGTTGGGATTGCACCTGTGGCTCTCGTGGACGTGATGGAGTGGTGGCATCCACGCAGCAGTCCCCTTTCCACCAATTGGGAGCTGGCTCTGGAATCCTAACTACTCCTTAAGCTGAGGTAGGGATCACAGTTGGAGTCCATGTTTCAAAAAAACCCAAAAGCACAGATTACAGTAATTTTATGTTTCATTTACTGGGAAACTACTACTCTTTCCCAGTGGGATGAGCTATTCTGCTTTGCTGCTAGCAGTACAAAAGGACAGCTCCTCCTTGTCCAATGTTCCCTGGATTGTTAGCTACTTTCTTCGTTGTGATGTGCAGGTATGCAGTGACAAGTGACAGTGTCTGCCCCTTTGTGATGCCTGCCATCGGGCATCATGCATCTGCTTTGAAGGGTTAGCAAGGCTCTCTATGGCTTTTGGTTTTGGTTTTTTTTTTGGTATTGGAGATGAAATCAGAGGGGGCTCAACCTCTGAGCTGTATCCCTTCCTGCCCCTTGTACTTTGAAACAAGCTCTCACTAAGTATCCTAGCCTTGCCTGGAATGTGCACTCCTCCTGCCTCAGCCTCCTGAATTGCTAGGGTTACAAGTGAGTGCCACTGTGCCTGAGAGCAAGTTTTTTATCCTAGTGTGGAGGATCAAATCCAGGGCCTGTTCCCAAGCAAGGAGCAAGCCTTTTAATTTACCACCAATCTTTTAATTTAATTTTTAAATGTTGAAACAGGGTCTTAACTGAGTCGCCGAGTTGTCCAGTCTAGGATTCAACTTGTGGTCCCCTTGCCCCAGCCTTCCGAGTTCTGGGATTGTAGGCTTGCTCCAAACCTGGCTTCTTTCATCCATTTGAAAAATGTGCTTGTTTTTTTTGCTGTTAAGTTATAGGGGTGTTGGGTGTGTGTGTGTGTGTGTGTGTGTGTGTGTGTGTGTGTGTTACTACAGCATCGAATCCAGGGCCTAGGGCTGAGATGCATCACCACCAGCCTTTTTTAAAATTGTATTTTGAGACAGATTGTGCTGAGTCAGTACATCGCCCACACTGGCTCCTCCTGCCTCAGCCTGGGGGCTGAGGAGTTACAGATATGGGCCACCACGCCCTGGTCTTCTGTGTCCAGTAGCAGACCCTTAGCAGATACGTGCTGCACAGCATTTTCTCCTGTGGATTCTTTTCACTGTTTTGGTAGTGTTAACGTACTAAGTTGTGGTAAAGTTCAGTTTGCTTTTTGTTTTTGTTGTTGTTGCCTGTGAGTTTGATGCCATATCTAGGGAATTATTGCCAAATCCAAGGTCATGAAGACTTGTCCTTTGTGTTCTTACGACAGTTGTAAAGTTGGTAGCTTTCACCTTTAGGTCATGTTCCACTTAGTTAACTTGTGAATGAACAATCTGTGAGGCTGCGGCCCAGCTTGGTTCTTCTGCATGTGCATGTCCTCTTCCCAGCACCATCCGAAGAGGTTCTGCTCTACCCAGACGGGCTTGGAGCCCTTGCTGACTTGGTCGCCTGCACGGGTGTTGCTGGTTTCAGTTCCGTCTAATTGGTCCGTGTGACTTTGCCTGTACTTAACACTAACAGTACGATCATAACTAGCATACCTTTGGAGTAAGTTGGAGAAAGTCCGACCGAGTTCTCCAGCTCAGGCTTTCGTTACAGTCCTACTGCCTCAGCCTCCCAAACGCTGGGAATACAGGTTTGTGTCACCACATACACAGAAGCTGTTCATCTTGGTGCTGCAGGGATTTCGACGAGGGCGTTCTGCCATTTAGCTGCATCCCAGACCCTCACCCCTCTAGGACAGGCTCTTAGTATAGAGTTCATTTTGGCTTAGTGATTGCTGCTTAGCTTAGGCGCTCCTCAAACTTGAAGTCTTTCTGTCTTAGCTTCCAGAGTGCTGAAGCACGTGCTATCTCACATGGTTGTAGGCCATCCACCTTTTAAAATATGGTCACCCCATGTTACCCAGACTGGCCTCAAATTCACTATCCCTATCCCTCAGCCTCCTGAGGGGCCAGAATCCTAGGCATGTGCTAAAACACTTCACTTATTATTATCATTTTTTTAATGTATTTAGTACAGGGTCTACAGGCTCCTACTACGTAGATTGGACTCAGTGAGTCTCCTGTTTTCAGTCTCCCAAGTGCTGAGATTATAGGTGTGCGCACCAAGCCCAGTCTAACACTTCACTTAAAAAAGCTGTTTTAAATGTTTTAGTTTTCCAAGGCTAGGTTCTGAGCCAAGGCTTTCTCGTGCTTGGCTAGAGCTCAGGTGCAAGGCGGCACGTACACCTTTTTCTCCTTCTGGACACCGATTCTTCAGGGATCTGTCGGCACCAGAATGGAACTTGACAAGTGCATGGAAACCTGGAGCCGAAACTCAGCGCTGGAGGCCTCAAGGCTTTAAGCTCAAGAGCAGGACAAGGGTGCTGCTTTTACCACTTTTTCAGCATAGTACTGGAGGTTTTTGACAATAATTCAGCAAGAAAAGAAGAAACCAGAAAAATGGATTACATAATTGTATATGTAGAAAACCAGAGACAAAAATAACAGGAGTGGGAATGTGGCCAAGTGGTAGAGGACTTGCCTAGCATAGGCCTTGGGTTCAATCCCCAGCACATGAAGATTAAAATGTGCTGTCACCAGAAGTTACAAAATTAATTGCTTTTTCAGAGTGTTATTAATGTAGACATAAAGAGGATTTACGTTATTTTTTTTTT
>NDGN011324185.1:610-15720 GCA_002564285.1 Tympanoctomys barrerae
TATCTATCTATCTATCTATCTATCTATCTATCTATCTATCTATCTCTATCTCTCTCCATATGCCTCTTTCTCTTTATTCCTTTCCTCTACTCCAGGTTGTGTACTGAGGATATCATATAAGTCCTAATTAACTGACTCACATATTTACTATACAGTATAATTCAAACAATGTCTTAGATGACTTTTATTTCAGTGTAGACTATGATTTCACCATTGGGTTACAAAGACATTTGACAGAACTCTCTCTGTAGCAAGAAACAATTGACGTAGCTCACAGTTTCAGGGACCACATACCTTCCAAAATGTGAGATGAACTTGTGCTTCCAAGTACCACAGTAGAACATAAAAATACAAAACCAGAAAACATCTGAGAGAAAGCAGTCACTGAGAGAAAAGGTGATAAGACCTGTGTCCTGATAGAAGAAAAGACAAACAAATTTGTTTCTCAAAGCCTGCTACTTTGAGCATCCAGGTAATATTTGGATAACAAAAGAAAACAGAACCCAAACAACTCCAAGAGATTTGTAAATTAATGATCCAATAAGATCTCCTTGAAGTGCTGCTTCCTGAAATCAGATCACTTCCTGTTGAGGAGAGAACTTATGGGGATGGGAGGGGAATAGGAGGGCTGGGGCTGGGGAGATGCAGGACGAAAAAGGGAGGGCACAGGATGCAAACTTGGAGCAAGATGGGATGCATGCAAGCACCAGTTCTCCAGGAGGAATATATGTAATACGTTTCCCAAATGTGCTCTAATAAGTCCTAAGTAGCCACTGTTGATTATAGAAAATATTATTAGACACAGCAAGACATGGAAAACAAAAGAATTAGAGTCCATGAGTGTGGACTTATTCAGTATTATTGGTGTTGACAATTCCAATTATTTTTCTCCTTGACACAGTATATGGATAAATGTCACTCAGCGTTTCCCAAACTTCAGCAGATTTAGGTTATGAAGGAGTTTTTTATACAACATTCATTTGAAATATATGAATGATGAATGGTAGTAACTTAAAAGCCAAAAACATAGCAAAACAAACAAACAAAAAAGTAACACATAGGGCCGGGCAGATGGCTCAGTGGAATAAGCGCTTTCCTGGCAAGTTTAAGGGCCTGAGTTCAATCCCTGGTTCTGCCAAAAGAAAACAAACAAACAAACAAGAAAACCATAGAAGCATGGCTACCCTCATCCCTTAGTTAACTGAATTTTGTCACCATCAATTAATTCCAGGTTTATGGTATCCTGTTCCAAAGACCCACTGCCCTGCAGTCTCCTATAAACCTTGAGACGAAAACAAAACCCTGAAGTTTTCAGTGCCTGCTGCGAGGTTAATTGCCCTTAACTAACTTGTATATATTATTAAAAGAAAAAAAAAAGCTGTAATGCTTGCCTCTCTCGGAAGTCTCTGGCCGCTTCTTCCTCTGTCTTTCAATCAAAGCTTCCAGGGTCTTTCCAGCGAGCGCTCAGTGCGTAGGTGGCAGCCCTGTGTCAGGATCTGCTACCTCTTTGTGTCCAGTAGAACAAACTGTATGAACAAGTGACATCTGCAAAATAATTCTTGGTCTATAAACATGTTCCCACTAGGAAGAATGTATGCAATGTGTTAATTATTGAAACTGTCCTACCAACTTGATTTGAAACTGTCTCATTGCCATTTGTTTCTCAATAAAACTATGGAAAAAAACCAAAGTATTAAAAAATTAAAAAAAACCCATGTTTTTAGCAAGTTTTAGATGCATCATGCAGCTAGCAAGTAGCTGAGTCTTTTTAACACCTAAGCCACTTTTGTATATTTATTTTAATTTTTTTTTCATTTTTTGCATTTTAGGGAAAGATCTACCGGGTGTTCAGGGTCTCACTACTAGATCAAACTTGTAGTGATCCACCTGTTGACAGCCTCCCAGGAGCTGGGATTGCAGGAGGGTCTGCCACACCCAGTCTCAATCGCTGTCTCAGTGCACCCTGTGGAGGGGGTGGGGGGTTGCATGGCAGGCCCTGAGCTAAGCCGCTTTGAGAATTTAGGAGCACAAAAGAAATTTCAAATCATAGTTTCCTTTTAGTAACTAGAAAAAATATTAGTATGAAAAACTGCATTTGATTTACGTGTTAGCGTTTGTGGCTCTGCATCGAAGGCAGTGCTGAAATGTAGGGATGTGAATGGGTGGGGCTGGGAGCAGAAAAGGGGATACAGGGAGAGAAAGCTGCTGCCTGCAGGGTGTCCTGGGGGGAAGGCTCCGAGTGGAGACCAGGGTACAGAGACACGCTGTCCCTTATGTGTCCATTCGCCAGGTTATCGATTTTCGTCCCCAAACACGTCCAATAGACTTTGTTTCCTGCGGTGGTAGAAATGTGGGGTCTGAGCTGCAACACCTAACTCACACAAAATAAAATCACCCAAACAGCTTTCCGATGCCTGCAGAGACAAGCGCTTATATGTATTTTGCTGTCAGTGTCTAAATTGTTTAGATTTTAACTGTCAGAAATGTCTTCGGGGAATCATCAGTGGACGTGCTAAGTATTGTAAGACATTAACTCCACTTTATGTAATTTGTTTGGATAAATTAGCTCACTGGTAGGTGGCTATAGCACCACTTAGCTTTGCTAACCTAGCCGTAATGAGAGGTGTGAGCTGTTAATCAACAATAATTATAGATTATTAGAGTTTACATTATCTTCAATATACTTTATTTGAACATAGGAGACTTTTTTAATGAGTAAATTGAGATATTTATCTATTTATTTTAATGCATCTGGTACATGGTCTCGCTATGAAGCTCAGACTCATAGTGACCCTCCTATCTCCCCAGGACTAGGATTGCAGGCGTGCACCACCACACCCAGACTCTGTGGCAGCTGGGTGCACCAGGAGGTGGGGCTGTGGTGGCCTGTGGTGCCAGGGATCAAACCCTGGTCCCTTTAGTTGGCTGAGCTATCTCACTAGCCGCAGAATTGAAATTTTTGATTACAAGAAAACATAGTGAAAAATGTAAGTTTAGCTCTTTCAAGCATTTCAAAATAAGTAAAGTTACAAGAAAGTGTGTTACAAGAAGGTTACTCTAGGGAAATGTCTTCTCTATATTTATGAAATAATTGCAATTAAAGTATAAACACTATATAAGGGATAATTTGACTTAAGAATTGCAGTACAAATGTCTTCATCCTATTTTTTTATCAACTGATGTTTCCATTTTTGACATGCGTTTTGGCATAATATTTGAATTTTCTTAGTTTATGTCAATGTCACACAAAATTGAACAGAAAGGCTGTATTTCAAAAATAGTTTTGTATTATTCAGATTGTATGATAATCTTTTACTTTGTTGTTTTGCATGAAGGAGAAAAGAAACTGATAAAAATTATAATATGTCAGGCAAAAAGTTAGACAAATACTACATTGAAATTTTAAGATATGATTATTTAATTTAATTTTAGCTAGAAATATTTAAATATCAGGCTACATTCTCAAAAAATCCACATTTTTCGATGTTGCAAACTCACTAACATAAGGAAAGAAATAATAGGCTAATTAAAAATAATAAACACATAGGAAATTAGACCATGATTCTCAATTTTTTTTCTGACATAAGTAATTAATTGGGTTTTGTTTGTTTGTTTGTTTGTTTTCTTGAGCTAATAAGTCACGGAGTTAGCTTGGCAGTCTAAGTGCCTGCCTGGCAAGCACAAGAACGTAGGTTCGATTAGTGGTACTGCATGTCTTTCTTGCCCCATGCAGAGCCAGCCACTGAAACTGGGTGGGTGGTCCATGCCTATAATCTCAGCCCTGGGGAGGCTGAGACAGGAGGATCACTATGAGTCTGAGCTCTATAGTGAGAACCTCTCCCAAATAAATAAAAAATAATAATAAATGCTTATGTACTTACTAGTGATTTTTCTAAGGAATTTTAGTATTTAATGAAACATTTGTATATCCCAAAATTCTCCTGATAACAAGATAAACAGGAAATGAAAAGAAAACATGTAAAAATATGATTATAGTTGTGTAAATATGGTCTCCAATGTGTACTGCTTAGATTTTAGTGGAATAATTTTTGTCCTATGTTTGTTACGAGTTTAATATTTATCAATAAAATGGAAAACAGGAGTTTATGTTAATAAATTTTTCATTTTGTGAAGAAAGATAAGTTTAAATATAAAGACTATCTTTCAGAGAATTATTCTACTTAGTAAGCAAGAAGAGCTGATTTTTTTCATCAGTGATCCTTTGATAAGAAAACGAAAACATTTACTTAATTTTTATTTAAGGTGTGTAGTACAAACATGTCTAATACTTTAGCTGTTGGGCACAGTGAATGCTTCTAATTTTCATGCTTCATATCCTCCAGAGCGTGATTGACGAATGCAGAGAATATTTAAATTACAATAAATATATTGGACGGCAGGAAAAGGTGGGATGCCATTAAATAGCTCTCAAATCATGCCACTAGTTTCAAGCAAGCTCTGGTGATTCTGCAGTAGTTTTAGAACTTTTCTCTGTATCTTTATTTGTCCTGTGCTGTAGCTGTACTGTAGGGACCAGCACAGCTTCTGTGCTGAATAAGCGTAAAGCATTTGCCTTTCATAATTATTTTACCTTGAGGATCTGATAGAAGTCAGATAGTGACGATTTAGTGAAAGCGATAGATGGAGACACAGTAGTGTTTATCAAGTCTGCCTTTGTATTGGATGGTCCTTGGCAGTAGTAGTCACCATTTTTTGATCATTCCTTGTAAAGGTACTCATAAAAAAGGACTTCCAGAAATGCTTCAGAATAGAACAAGATTGGTGAAGGCCAGCAAGATATAGCTCAGTGGACTAAGCACCTGCTTAGGCAAGGGCAGAGACCGGGGTTCGATCCCTGGCACCACATGTGCACTGACCCTGCTGCTGGGGCACACCGAGCCATGGACCAAGACCAGGTATGGTGGCATATACCAGGAATCCGAGTGCTGGGAAGGCTGAAGACAGGAGGATCACTATGAGTTTGAGCTGTGTAGTGAGACCCTGTACCAAATACATAACAACAACAACAACAACAACAACAACAAACAAGACTGGGGAGATAAGTGTGTCCAAAGAAGGGGGCATTTTGAGTGGGCTTCATGACAATGTGTACTTCATTATGATATACTTTAAAATTTTCATACTTTGTATTATTTTATTGGTATATATAAATACATAATATTCTTTAGCATTAAACTATGACATCCTACTCATTAAATTGCTTATAAAATTAATAAATGTTTTGAACTTAATTACTATTATAGAAAATGGAATTTTCAAACATCCCTTTCATTCATGAAATAGGAATATCAGTTATTGACACATGTAAATATGTCTTCATATCAAGTGACACTACTATCAAAATTCCCTTATTATTTTACATGATTTTTTAATGTTATCTTGTGTTTCAAATTTGTCACATGGATAATTGTGGGAAATGAAAATAATAGTTCCATAAATACTTAGGAGTTGTTCTAAATATATGTTCTGATCATTTTCTAAATATAAAGAGCCACGTATTGGTGTCCCAGGGCTCCTGATTGAACTAATGACAAATGGCGTGAAAGAGCAAATTTCCAGTACTTAAATCTGAATTATAATAACTTTTCTATTCCATCCAACTTTCAGGAGTTTATTTAGACTACATGTTCGTTTGGAGTGTTACAACTACTGAAATAGGAAAGGGCTCTGTAGGAGTTTGGCATATTAAGAGTCAAGTTTCTGAAATAAAATTGGTAAGTAAAAGTTTAAAAAACTAACAACAAAATGATGCCTATTTTAAAGCTGGTCAATGTGCCCAGTGAAAATGAGGTACTTGGGATTGCACGATGCAGTCCAAACACGTGAGCAATAAGCTTCCCCAGTATTGTAGACAGAAGCCGCGTACCAGCACCCCCATCCTCAGTGGGGCACTGTAAGCCTAGCAAGCAGCAAGTGCAGAGGCCTGACTGTGCCAAGTGACAATGTCAGGGTTGCTAAAGGATGATAAGGTCAAATTGCCTTGTGGGAGATGCAGTAAAAGAGTGTAAGTCCTAAAGGCTCCATGCATTGTACGGTTTTATCGAACCCAAATTTCATTCCAACCTTAAAAAGTTAAGCATAATAAAGGCACTTAGGTTGTAAACAAAACGCTTTGACTGATTCTTGAAAAGTAGGTACACATGCTCAATAGCGTCCAGTGAAACCCCTGCAGGGTCTAAATGATGTCACTAGTACTTTACTGGTGTCAGAGAAACTAGGAAAAGGGTTGAAATGAAGACGTATCTTGGAAGTGAAACAGGCTTTGGAAATTGATTGGACCTCTGGTAATAAGAACAGAGAATTCAACAATGACTCAGATGTTTAGGCAATTGGATTGTGATGCTACCGTTTGGTGTGGTGTTAAAGAATCGCATCAGCTGTTCTGTTACTGCCATATATGGAGTTTGAGGCACTCATTAGGTAACCTAGTGGACATAAGTAGACAACTTCTGTAGCTTTAAAAGAAACATAGACATGGAGCATAAGCTAACTGATTACTCTCTGCTTTGTTTCACTGTTGCATGCTATAGTAGGATACTGTTCAGTATCCATCATTGAGTGTTTTCTTTCTTCCACTGGAATTCAGTAGTTTAAAATTTGAAAAATTTCTGTTACAAAGGATTCTATACTGACAGCTTCTGCTGCTTGGATTTTCTTAAAACTAACAGTGCATTCCTTAAAGAACTATTTCTGTAAATCTAGAGCTAAGACATAGTGGCTAAGGAAAGGTAGTGCATCCTTCCTGAGGCTCACAAGAGCTGTGAACTTTATGCTGTTGGCGATACTTTCCTTCTCAGTCAACTGGATAAACTCCACTAGGACAATAGAGTGTGCTCTTTCTTTCAGATCTTGGAGATCCATTTTTGTGCCCTGCTGCCCTTTTAGTATATTCTTTTCTACTACCTGTTACAGTTTTAAAACTGGCTCCCATAGCCCTTTTATATAAGAAGAAATGTTAAATCTTGCTATGAAGTTGGAACTTAAATGCTAAAATATTCTGTAATCTTTGTTCTAGGTTTGCAATGAACCAGGATATGTACAAGGTTTTTGGTTTACGGTTTACATTATTCCTTTACATTAACCTGAAAATCAAGATTAAAAAAAGAAAGATTTCAATTATAGACTCAACAAAATCAGGGTGAGTTTGAAAGCTTGGGACCATGGTGAGATTACTTTGAGGAAAAGTACCTGGCCAGAAAATAAGGTAGGGCATGTCTAAGTTTCATGTTACTAGACTCAAAGTTTTGACAATGGGCGTATTAAGAAAATTGCAATAAAGAGTTAACAGACAAAAGGAAACAGCACTTGTTATGGTTTGTGTCTAGTTGTCCTCCCAAAGCCTCATGCAGTCATGGGGTGGGGACTTCTCCATTTTGAGATGAACTCATGATCCACTGGGATTATGGGTGATCTAAGGCTGGAATTATGGGTCTTAGTACTTCTGGGATTAAGAGTGTGAGTGTTGCTGGGATTATGGGTGTGAGTGCCACACCCAGCCTGAGGTGGATAGACTGAGTTCAGCACAAGGGAGAGGGACTTGATCTCTGTTGCCAACATTGCCACGATACTCTCTTTGCTCTTGTTCTTTGCTGCCACCATGAAGGGTTGCCCTCTTCCCTGTGCCACTTTGTCTTGGAGGAGTCAACTGAGTATAGCCTGAAATCTCCGTTTACTGTGAGCTTTCCTTCTTTCATTTTGGGTGTTGGGTGTTTCGCCCCAGCAACAAGTAAAAAGTGACTGAGACAGTACTGGAGTGATAAAATCTCATGGAGTGCTGCTCAAAAACAGAGATGATGAATTGCATTGATCCCACTGAGAACAAAA
Organism: Tympanoctomys barrerae; assembly: GCA_002564285.1. Classification (NCBI taxonomy): domain Eukaryota; kingdom Metazoa; phylum Chordata; class Mammalia; order Rodentia; family Octodontidae; genus Tympanoctomys; species Tympanoctomys barrerae. Next base: position 8,456 of record NDGN011324185.1, read on the forward strand.
ACAATTTGACAATATGAAAGGAGTGGGGCAAGGCAGGCTTGGAATTCAATTTATTCACCATTGAATATTATTATAACATTTATTGATTTGCTTTTTTATGAGAATATATCCCTAATGTAAGTGTACGTTTAACAAAGCTTACACTGGAAGAAATTTAAGGATACAGTCCAATATCCTGTACCAGATAGATGTTGGAGGGCTTTCTGTAATCAGAACAAACAAAATGACAGTGAAGGAAGATGCAAGGAAGTTATGCCCATCTTTCAATTTAACATTTCTCTTTCTTATTCTCCTTTTCCTGACAAAGCCCTGAACTTTATGTCCTTTTCTACTGTGGTAGGTGGGTTGGGTTGAAATTGAGGCAAGCCTTTTTAGCCATATTTGTTGTTGTCTTGGAGAAAAATAAAACCTGTTCTATTGAAGCATTACCTGAAATGTTAATAAGTTTAAAAATTACTTTAAACATAAGATTACATGGACAAATAACTTAGCAAGTCACGAAATCACCTGATTCCTGAAACTATTACAAATAAGGAGAATTTTGATTTCATGTCAACATACTATGTAGAAAGAGCTCTATTTTATATTAGAAACAAAATATTTTATTAACTCCTTTATTTATTTATTTATATATTTTTTCCCAAAACTGGGGATTGAACTCAGGCCCTTGCGCTTGCCAGGGAAGCGCTTATTCCACTGAATCATCTCCCCGGCCCCCATAACTCCTTTAGTTGTAGAATAAATCAAACATGAATAAATGTAGATCATTAGAATACTAAAGTTCTGATTAATGATCATTTTACTTTTTTTACACCAAATGAAAGCATACTGTCATCTGGGCCCTTTTCAAAATGTAATTCAAATTCTACTGAATTTATTCTTCAGTTATAAATACCTAATTTTTCATTTCAATGTAAATGTTTCAGATTGAAAAGTGATCTAAGAAGTTAATTCTACCTCAATATAAAAACATTCTATTAATAACTAAAACATAGAAAATTAAAATTTTTGCACACGGTTTCTTGGAACAGAATTTTAAAGAAATGAAGATCCATGAACAAGTCTTAATCCCACCTGGAGAGGTGAAGTTTGTACCCTAACACTCACAGCCAACAAACCTTCCAATTTCTCTCTGCTTATTTACTAAATATGTATCTATTATAAAATTAGAACTTATTAAAAATTGACTAAGTGCATGAAAATGTATTCAATGTCACAATAGCCAAACTCTCCTCATAGGTAACTGCAATACACTTTGACAGGCTGATCGCTTGTCAAATATTCCCCAAATTTTCCATCACATAAAAAGTGGAGGCGACTTGCGAGTGAAATCCTTAGAAAATTCTGTTTCCGCAGCTTACCATTGATGTACCCTCCACACATGTGCTCTTTTCCTTGATGGGAGAAAAGTGAAGGCTTTTTGTTTGAAGGTTAGGTGTTGACATTTAAAGCAATTCAGCATGTTTTTATTTCTACTGAGCACTTGTTGTTTGTCCATGCTATAAGCAATGTGATGAATTTCAAATGAAGTCCTGACCTTCAGAAAATTATAGCACACCTGAGTGACGAAGTGGTCAATAGAGTCTTTATCAAAGATATAGTATTCTCCTACTAAATTTCATGCATTGTACCTTAAAAATCTTCAAATGTATCCAGGCATGGTAGGTAGCACATGCCTATAATCCCAGCACTTGGGAGGCTGAGGCAGTAGGAACCTCACAAGTTCAAGGTCTGCTTGAGTTGTGGGTAGACAAAAACTTGCTTCTGAAAAAAAAATCTTCAAATGTACATTTACATTATACATAGTAATCAAACACCATAGTCATTAAACACCTGTTTATAAAGTTGGTGTGAAACCTTTGTGTGTGTGTAAAGGTATCTGAAAAAGACTCTGAGAGACAGTAAAATTTAGGAATTTACACATAGAACTTCTTGGCAAAATATTGATTTATTCATTTTCTTTAACATGAAGAAAGATACTCTACACAAGAGGCTTATTTTCAACACAGTAGGATGATTTGAGAGGTATATATTTAAGTATCAAAATACACATTTATAAAATACTAATGCATCACTTGTGAAGATTACCAGTGTTTGTTGAAAAAAACCTAATTTATGACTAGAAATAGAACGGACAATAACTTGCTCATTCAGACCATGTGCCTGTCTCCCTGCAAGCAGTAGGTGCAGTGAAATGGCTCTTTAAATAGCCTCCCAGGCCAGACTAACCAACAGCCCAGTTTTCGACATGAGACTAAAATAATGCTATTTATTTAGAAAGCATCATGGTTAAAAGCATGACCACATTTTCAGTACTGCGCGAGAAAATTGTCAGAGAAATCTTCACATTCAGTGTTTCATCTTTAATCATTGAAATAAATTGGAAGATCATATTTTGGAAATAATTCCAATTCTCAGCACCCCCTTCTTTCTTCCTCCCTCCCACCAAACATTGCATCACGGTTCCTAGGTATTGAAACTTCTTTCTTTTGCAGAATCTTAAACTAGTTAACAATGCAGAGACACAATACTGTTCCAATATGATACAAGTTGAAGAATTGTGGGCCCATGCACAAAGTATTTTGAATTGAATGTTTATATTGATTCCCATGCTTAATAATTTTAATCTAAACTGACTTTGTGCAAATTTATTTAAATACGGATGCCCTTAAGACAACCATGTTCACAGTGCAGTAGCTTCTGGGCACAAATCATGAACCTACATATACTTTCTTGGATTGTTCAAGCCTAAAATGAATTCATAGGGATGCAAAAATATTTTTTTTTAAATATTTAATTTGCAGCGTGGCTTACTAGAACTTGATATGAACATCCTGGCTTTGACATGCGTGATGTTTATATCACTGGATTGGTTGGATAATTTTTTATGGCACTTTCTTATTTAAGATGCGGCAGTCCTTTTGTTTCTGATACATTGCCTCTGAACTCTGCTGGCAAGCTTATAAATCAGATCACCAACCATACATAATTTATTTCCGTAGGTAACTGAATGTGCAGTGTAGAATACAAATATGTTTTCAACATTTTTGCACATCTTTAATTGGTTAGGTTTGAAAGTTTATAGAATCACAGATGCTCTCTTTTCACTGTTTTATTATTTCTTTTCCTCTCATCAATTGTACACACGTACTTTATGTACAAATAAACACCCTATACACACATCTGTAATAAATGCATTCACACAAGGCAGATATATGCATTATTACTTACCATATGACTTATACATAAACTTGCACAAAATGTTTTAGAAATTTTCTAGGTTTTCTATTTTAATTGTTCATGCACATTATAATTGAGTGTATATACGTAAATGGAGCAACAGGTTTTTATATCCTTCAGACATAACTAAATGTATTTACTTGGGAATAAGGCAATTCTTCTCAAGAAAATGTAATTTGGGCTGATGAGATAGCGCAGTGGGCTAAAGCACCTCCTTAAGCTAACTTAGGCATGTCCTCGGCATCACATGCCACGCCAGTTCTGTCCCGGGGTGCATTGAGCTGGCCACAGTCTGGGCATAGTGGTGCATTCCTGTAATCCCAGCACAGGGAGGCTGAAAGCGGAAGGATCATTACAACTTGGAGGTGCCTAGCGAGACCCTGTAACAACCAAATACATAAAAATAAATAAAAAAAGAACATGTCATTTTATCCACTGAGAATCATTTGTAAGACAAGAACTTTTGGAGACCATATGTTACTGTAACGTGAAATATTGGACTCCTTCTGAATCATACACCCTGTACTGCATGTCTGTTAAAATATTATCCACAAGTATAATCCATGGAATATTTTACCAATTACAATTCACATGGACAATAAATAGGAAATATTCCAAACTAACACCTGTACACTTTCATATTCCTTCTTGAGCTTACCTTAAAAAAAGTGTTAGCCTCAAAACTTATATATTTAAAGAACTCTGTACAATTGAAAATGTCAACATAAAGCATATATGTTGGCTTTTAATTTCAGAGAATCTCTGGTTATTGGCTTGACTTTATTTTTTTGTATTATGTTTGTGTGTTTCTTGTCATAAAAATATTAGTCATTTCCATCAGATGATAAGTCAACACTGTACATAGTAAAAACCAACTCTGTACTGACGGCTGGTTCATTATATTGTCAGAGCTAAACTGCATGTTAGAAGCTCTAAATGCCTTCTTGAGTAGAATAGAGAAAATCAGAGCGCACCTCTGGAGTCACGGAGGCCTGGGGCCGGCCCCTGCAGGCGGTGCTTGCTGTTCTCAGATACCTATGCTACTGTGGGGGAGGTCAGGCAGGCATGAATGTTGGAGAGTGTATCAGAATTCAGTCTGCCCTCACTGGCTTGACGAATGTAATACAAAATACCCTGAGAGAAAATCTATGTGCTTGTAGCTTGAAAACCATTAAGTCAAAGCAGGTTAATTACTTTTCACACCACTTTGTTTTGTGAACAGAAAATAAAAAAATGAAAGCGCACATAGAACATGGGAGAACTTTGCCAAATTAATCATTGATTTCTGGCATTTCTGTCCCCTTAACATTGCACAGAAAGAAAACACAGACCTATTGTGCCTGTCATTATAAAGAATAAATAATATAATATATATTAAACTGATTTAGAAAATGTAAGGAATATGTTAATATTTAACCATGTTTCTTTTTTTAAGTTTTATATCTTTTTATTTTTTTGCAGTACTGCGGATCAAACATTGGGCCTTGTGCTTACCAGGCAGGCTCTTATGCCACTGAGCTATATCTCCAGCCCCCGTGTTTCTTTTTTCAATCTAAAATATCTTTTTAGAAAATGCTTCATGTTATAAAATACTGTTTCTGATTTTATTATAGTTTTCACAAAAATCATAAATTATCATGGGCTGTAAAAGGAAATATGCATAGAAAAGCCATTTGTGTTCACTTTAGGCTATTTTTCTGCAGCAACAACTGCATTAGCTCGAACTACTCCCTAGAACATTATCTCATATTGGCTGCTATATCTTATTTCCTAGCAGGACATTTTCTTCTTTGGCACAGTGGATATACTTGGGTATCAAACAAAAGATCTGTAAGACACAGCTCTAGTTTCATAGAAAGCTATGGTGATATTCGGAAATAATATTATGCAATTTACTGCAACAGCTATGAATCCATGACCACTTGGTTCGTCTGCCAAAATACATGCGATATACACACCAAACTGTTATGTATCACAAAGTCCAATGAATGCCACTAAGAAATACTTAGTAACAATTTGTTCCACCACCCTATACTAGTCTAGAGTCATGTATTTAAGTCCTCTTTAGAGATCAGTTCTCCAGAAATTTCATAATACTTGGAATAATCACAAGTAAATTTTTCTGATTACCATAGGATAATTACTCTGATTGTCACAGAAGATATTTGCGTTTTTAAAATGATCGTAATTAAAGTAATTTGTGAACCTAAAGTAAGGATTTGCTGTTTGGCATTTTGAATTTTTGTATGGTAAAGGTAGAACATGAAATATTGATCATCCAGAAAGTTTTTGACAAGTATTAGAGAAAGACCGTACTTAGCCTCTACATGCTTGACTCTAGGTGCAGCCAATTAGCTCTTTGGATCTTGGCTTCCTTGAAGACAAACAGTACTAGAATTAGTTTACTGCAAAATATTTATTAACTGAATTCTCTGTGCCAAAACCATTCTACATCTTTGTAGTTATATCAGGGAACCAAGTAGATAAAATAATTACTTCATAAGATATATATTGTAGGAGCCGGGGAGATGGCTCAGTGGAATATGAGCTTCCCTGGCAGGCACAAGGGCCTGAGTTCAATCCCTGGTTCCGAAAAAAAAAAAAAAGACATATATTGTAGGTGAGGTAAATTTTACTTTTATAAGTACATACATGGGTAAATATATATCACAAATGTCAGAAAAATATAAATAGAGAAGATACACCATTTAAACTCATAATATATAAATAGGTAGCATATCAAATATATACGGTAAGTATAAAGTGGTGAACTCGAGTAGGGACCAGTAAGACTGTGTAGACATGGCAGCCAACCCCGAGGGGCTACACTTCTGGTTTCCCTGACCCTGAAGACACCCAGAGCCTTCTCTCTGAGTCTCCTTCCTGGTCACACCCAGCTACTGCCTCCCTCTACCAGGCCCCAGCTCCTAACAGCAAGGCAGCTGCAAAGCCCTGGCCTGAAGCTTCTAGAAAATATTCTAAAGATTCATAATAAAAACTTGATAACTAGCATTTGTGTTCTTTTTTTGTCTCCTGAAATCAGAGTGAATTGGTGGTGATGAATTTAAGTTGCATTTTCACACAGGGAAGGCCATGAAGACAATTCCTCTTTTTCTCATTTTCAAAGGTATATGTTCTCTGAAACAGCTTCTGCCTCCTCGTGACTAGTTCAGCTTAGATACTAGAAGTGTTTAGACTATCAGGTATACATTTGCGAGACTGGTAGAACTGCAATTGCTTTGTTGTTAAATGTACTTTGTGTCTGTTGTTTGAGTGGGAGGAACTTGATTAATGATTTTAATTTACTGTGGAAGACTCTAGCAGAGGGAGACTTTAGTGATGTACATACCAGCTGCCTTTACATATGTAAGCGCATACATTTAGAAGAATTAATTTACTCCAAATAATCCTGAAGTTTGTTTTAGACAAAAATGGAGACAATTATGTGACATATTTTGGTTGAAGTGGATAAACTTATTCAAAACTGTATAACTATGGAAAAAAGCCAAGTCAACAAAGATTTAACATTATTTGTAGGAACTAGTTTGAATTACTGGGTGAGTTTTTCAGTAGATACTCACACAAGTGTCAGAAGATGATTGATCTAGATAATTTAAGTGTTTTCTTACACCCTTCATTTAACAAAGACTTAAAGTGCGCTGGAACTCTGTGTACTTTGTTTCCACTGTGTCTAGCTTTGTTTCTCCACCATTAAGAAATTGTAAGACATGTAGACCAATATTGATGCAATTTCTAGATCGCTGTTCACAGAAGCAGCACAGAGGACTGTGGCATCAAGAAGAGATGCTGGATTCATAGGGAGATTGGAGCTGGACCTTGAACACCAGTGTCAACTTGCTAAGCCTATTGTACAAGAGCCCTTTGTCGGATAAAACATAAAGCATCATAAACAAAAATGCAGACTGAACATGGTGGTGCAAGACTGTGACCCGAGTTCTCACGGAGACTGAGCAGGAGGAGCTTAAATTAGAGACTTAGTGTGGCCTTACCCTAAATACAAATTT
>NDGN011324198.1:921-15082 GCA_002564285.1 Tympanoctomys barrerae
ATCTATCTATCTATCTATCTATCTATCTATCTATCTATCATCTATCTATCTATCATCTACCTATCTTTGCATCTATTTGGTACAGGGTCTCATTATGTAGCTCGGACTGGTAGTGATCCTTCTGTTTTCAGCTTCCCCAGTGCTGGGATTACAAGCATGTGCCACCATTCCTAGACTCAGTGGCTTGCTCAGCATGCCCAGGGATGGGGCTGGCATGGTATGTGGTTTCAGGGATGGAATCCCAGTTCCTGCATTTGCCTAAACAGGCACTTAGTTCACTGAGCTATCTCCCTGGCCCTTCTGTAGAATGTTTTAATTTTAACAAGTAATTCTAGATCACTTTCCCAAGAGGCTACAGCACTTCATGCCCATTTCCTTGCTTGTGCTGAATGTGATCACACTTGAGTTTTTGCCAGGCTTGGGGTGGGACTATCTCATTTTCCAATTTCCACTTTCCTGACTAACAGAGAGCATTTTTCACATTTATTTACCATGTGAATTTTCATATCTGTGAATGGCTTTTTTCATAGTCTTTGCCTGTCTTTTGTTTTTCAAGAATAGGAGGGGGCTGACCTTTTCTAATGAGCTTCGAGGAAGGAATTAGCATTTTACAAAACAGCACCTTAGGAATTCTGGCACCTATGGCAAGTTGCAGTGCTATTGCACTCGTGTGAGTACCTCCTTGTTTTATACTGCCTGGAGGTTCCTGTTTGGTTTCGGAATTAAAAGTGCTTTAAAGATTAAAAAAAAAGAAAGAAAAAAGACTGAGAAGTTTTATTGGAGCCAATTGGGTGCAATCCATCCTCATAAGACCCAAGCCCAATGTTTACCCCTTCAATGTGGCATAAAAAATAACGAAATAAAAGTGAAGACCTTCAAGATAAATTGGATTGTCTTTATAGTTGATGCAGTCAGCTCTGAACTTGTCTCAAGAGCTAAGTGGTTTCTGAATTTGTGGTTGAGCTGCATAGGCTCTGGTGTCAGAACGTACTTGTGGAGTACCATCTTATTCCAGCCAAGGAGGTGGCTTTATGGGGCTTCTGGCATGTTTCTAGAAGCAGATTCTTTACAAAAGATGAATTCCAATGCTAAAAGAAGGTGAAAAGAAGGCAGAACAAACTGAAACTACTTAATTTCCCTGGAAGGAGGGAATGTATAATGAGGATCAAAGGAGAAGAGACAAGGCAGAAAGCTAAGAGAATGCTGGAGTCATTTCTCCCCAATGCCTCAATTCTTTCAGAAAAGAATTTATGGATTCTTTCTCATTATACTTATGTGAATGAACAAACCAGTTAAGTTAGTTTTTTTTTTTCATTTCTGTAAAGGTATGCTTGCAGTGGGCGTTTTCTAAAGATTTTTGTGTCTGCTTTTAAAAACTGTAGTACAATGCACAAGACCAAATTTACCATCTTAACCATTCTAAAGTGTACAATTAGGGGGCATCAGTACATCCAGTTTGGCACATCTATTGTCAATATTTATTTACAGAATTTCCCCCAGTTCCCTATTGCTCTTAATAGTCTAGGGCACATATTCATGAAGGGAACTACAGTTTCTTCAAACATACAGGTCCAAAGTTGAATGTGACAGTTTCCACCTTGACATCCTGCCTTACTCCTTCCCTTCTTGTTTCCTCTGTTGAAATTTGGAACGACCTTCCTTTATCTCCCTGCTACTTGTATAACCACATTTATTTAATACACAAAACTTATTTTCATACATTTTTTTCCAGCTGAACTCTTCTTGTCCTCCCCCTGTCACTGATGGACTCTTGACTTTTGTCTCCTTGGCCTTATGTCTTTCGCTGTACACTGATCAGAGAAGGATTTTTATAAATAAGTTTGTTTCTGTCACTCTTTTTGGGTAAGCCCTTCAAGCACCATCTCTTAGCACCTGTTCTTCAGGGCACAGCATCCATAGACTGCCGTGGACTCTTAGACTTTTTTTTCTCACCATTCACCATCCTTAAGTATTACTACAGTGCTCCTGTTTACTTGAAAAGACATTTTTCTGTGTTTACCTGCCTATTTGTGTGTTGATTGCTTTCTCTTCTCTACCAGCAATGCCTGTCCTCTTTCTCCATCTCTTTTGATCTACATTTCTGACCTAGAAAATTCCCACTCATTTTTCAAGACTCTGTTCACATGGTGTGCTGTATAAAGCACATTCCTCATCTCCCTAGTTTCATTAGCAGCACGATGAAGATGTTTAGGTAATAACTAATCTGAGCTTCCTTTTATGAACTCCGTAGTTAATATTATAACTATCTAACCATTTTCTATTTCTACACTGGACTAACAACTTACTAAGTGGTGGAGAACTTATAATATTTATTTTTATATTGCTAGCATATGATGTGTGCCGTTAACACAGGAGGTAATCAGAAAAGTGTTTCTAACAAATAAATAAATGAATTTATGACCATCTTGTACATACATCACACTGGTAAGTAATAGCACATATGTATTTTATTTAGCTTCATAATAGTATGGGTGAGCTATGAGTATGTTCAGTTTCTGAATGTATTTATTCATCTACACACATACACAAACATACTTGTCAGAAGAGACAGATATTTCCCTTGGATTTAAAAAATACTATTTATCAGAAAAGAAAGGCTGATTTTATTAGTTTCTTGAGCATTAAACCCTCATTTCTCTGGAAGATATATAATATGGTAGGGAAAAGTATAGGTTTTGAAGTTAACTACAGCAGGGTTTCATTTCCAGTTCTTCCTCTACTGAGCATCGGATCTTGGCTAAGTCAATGATTAAAATCTGGTTTCTCACACATGTCAGAAATGTGCAAATTTAATGAGACAATATACCTAAGTCATGTAATGCAGTCCCTGAACATTATAGGCCACAACAAATAGCAGCTATCATCATTGCTTTGGACATGTCCTCACATCTGTTGCATGCTTCTGTTTTGTTTGGCCTTCTCTGGGCCTTGTGTTAGAGTTGTTGACTTCTGTGTATCTCTTTTGCTTTAGACTGAGTGGCTCTAGAGAGCAAGATTCATGGCTACCATGGTGCCTGGTTTCTATCAAGAAATCAATGTATGTGCATTGAATACACAGATGAGTGGATCAATACTAGTTATGCAGCATTGAGCTCCCCATAGTTATTCAAGCACCAACCAAACTGTTCCTGCCCATTTTTTTGCTTTTGTTCTCTGTTGTAGTGTCACTTGTGCAACTTTCTTGTGTCAAAACCGGCATGGTGAGGTTGATAGCAGCTACAGTGAACAGTTGCCTTACCTAGATCTAAGGAGGAGGTGTCCTGGACTCTGAGGGGCTGGCCTCTCTGCTCAGCATCTGTGCTGATGAGGTCAGATCCATCAACCTTCTTCTTGAGGGAGGAGGTTTTTGATGAGGGCTCCAACTTCTTAGCTTTGGTTTGGGTTTGAGAGACTGGTTCACTCAGGTCGAGGAGATCTAAGCCAGTAGTCAACACTATCAGAAGTGGAAGAGATTAAGATAAGCACATTTATTGCTTTTTAGTTGTGTTTTAAAAAATAGATTTCAGTTGAGTACAGAGGGATCTTGTGGTGATGGGATAGGTTTGAAATGGCCAATTAAGTTGCCTTACCATTGATTTAAAAACACTATTAGGATCAAATTTGTTGCTCAGATTACCAGATATAAATATGCAAGATTGATCAAACAACTAAACATTAACCCTTCAACAAATCTTAATTTTTTTGGTGATAATGATATATAACAACCATTGTTAATTTTCTATTCTTGTTTTGAAATTCTGCACCAGTTTTAGTGTTTTATGTTGCTTTGATTTTGTCTTTGCTCTTTTTTTTTTCCTTTTTGAAAGAAAAAAAAACAATGGGGGCAAAAAATAAATACCGTTAGTCTGGGAGGTTTGATTCATGCTCTTTTTGACATGGTACAAATCAATGAGACAGAATTTAGCTCAGTTTCAACACTAATGAAGGTTTGAAGGACATTAAGATGATAAAACTAAATTTGAGTTCAGGCATAATTTATTATTTTGCTTCACTTATAGTGATGCACTATTTTAGATTGTTCCTTTTCCAGAGAATGCTCAGTCTATAAAGTTCAGAATAAAGTTTTTGATGTCTTCAGGCTTTAATTTTAAACAGTGAAGTCTATGAGGTATAAAGCAATGCTGTTAATCATCTTTTATTTAATTAAGCAGTTCAATCAGAAAATAGCATGCTGTTTGGGCTCACACTTGAGAGGTGTTTTATAATCCATAGTTGATGAATAGGTACACATGTTAATGCTTTTGCTGTTTAATATGCAAATTCAAATTTCAATGTAGCTATAAAGCTGTTACACTTTTACTTCCTAGTAGGTTGATTACACTGTATTAAACACTCCCACAAAGGCAGAAATAATAGTTTGTTGCAACGCAAACTAGGCAAATAATTCAAAAGGCAACCCTTGTAGCCTTCAGATTTCATGTTTGCCATGCCAGTAACTAATGTTGGACTGGCTCATATTGCAATTAGAGAAGGTCCCTCCAGCTCTCCCTCCTCATCAAGCCCTGCTGTCTGACTGTCACAGCACCAGAAAGGTTGACTGAGGCACAAAGTTGGTGGCTTCCTGGCCAGGGGTCTTCTCACCCAGCTGACTTGGGAAAGGTCCTATAGGACAGTGACGCTCTATGTTAACTTCTGAGCACAGTCTACAGCATTGGTGCACACCTTTCCCGCTTTTCACCCCAGCTTTTGCTGTGCAGGGGAAGGATTTTATTGATGTCTCAGCACTTTTCATTCATGGAAATACTAGAAATATTTTATAATGCACAAGTCAAACAAAATAGCACTCTTACATATAAACAGAAGTGTGCTCAACATCTTATACTCAGAGATAGAAAAAGACAGGTAAATACTGTTTCTTAGGCTGGGAAATTTGCTATATGCTCTTTTTGGCATGGTACAAATCAGTGAGACAGAATTTAGACCAGAGAATGTTCAATCTATACTGTTCAGAATGAAGTTTTGATTGTCTTCAGACTTTAATTTCAAATAGTGAAATCTATACAGTACAAAGCAATGCTGTTAATCATTTTATGATGAGTTGTTGATATCTCTATGACCGCTGACTCAATCATCTTGTTTTCTGATTTCAATTCCTGGTCACAGTGGTGGATGCAGCTGGGAAGTGGAAAGATTAAGTTCTACCACTTTTACTTGTATGACTTGAGGTGTTTTTTTGACCAGACTGAATTTGTTTCCTTATCTGAAAAATGAAGAATTATAGTCTTTTAAATAAGAAATGAAAACTGAATTATTCTAATATATGTTAAATATCAAGCTTATGGTACTAAAGAAAAAAGGTAATTTCTGAGCTTGGTGTCAAGCATTTGCCTAGTATGCATGAGGCCTGGGCTCGATCCTCAGAACCATATAAAAAAGTTATTTCTATTTTTGGGAGGTCAATTAGTTATTTTCTTTTTTTGGCTTTCCTATTTTCCCTGTTCCTTTCTATTTCAGACCAGAATCAGATCCACACACTGAAAAAAAAAAAAAAGGAAACTATTGGGAATCAAACAGGATGAGATGAAGATACTGATTCTACAAGGATTCTATGAAGTGTATTTATCATGAAATGGCCTGAAAGTGTCAGCTTATCGTCACTGGGTCTTCATGAGCAGCGAGGAGCCACTCGGCAGCACTAAGATCCTCTGAGATAGTAGTGTTTGACAGTAGAAAGTACTTCAGTGTAGAAGAAAAGAAGTGGCTTTCAGAACTAAGCTAGTTGGCTTTTTTCCTAAAATTTAAGCATGGCAGGTAGCCAAGATAGGCTAGGATGCCACACATTCATATCCATTGAATGGTTATATAAAACTTTATAGACCACTGTTAGGTTGGCAAGGATTCTAGGCTCAGTGTGATTTCCTTATAATAGAAGAAAAAGGAGGACGCCTGTTCTGTCATTCTGGAATGATATTTACATGTATCTTTTTAAAAATTAATTGTATGAACAATTAAGAATTAGTCTCTTGCTTGTTCCTAGACTTCTTTCAGAAGCAAATTATATAGAAATTATCCAGGCCGGGGAGTTGACTCAGTGGAATAAGTGCTTCCTTGGCAAGCACAAGGACCTGAGTTCAATCCCCCGTTCCACCCCCCCCCAAAAAAATTATCCATTTGTATATAGCAGTACATCGTAAAAGGTGAAATATATACATGATCTGAAGAGAAACCAGAGTATAGTGGTACATTTGTTACAAAATAATAACTATGTGCTAATTTAATTCTGTATCTGCTTCTCACCTTACAGAAGAAAGGAATTAGCAAGAGAGTGAATTGCAAATTCAGACTTGGCCCAGCAAGATTCTTTTCCTCCCCAAAGTGTCGTGGAAACTTCTTGTATTTGTTCTGAGCTCACGGATTGTTATTTTTTATCCTGAAAATGTGAAACTAATGCTTGGTCCATGCAAAGGCCTTTCTCATTACCCCATTGATGGAAGAAGTGTTTTGGAGGTTGAATGGCGAGCTTTGAAGGTGAGAGGGTACACGAACATCACAATTTGGAAGACAGAAGGCTAGGGGCAGCTTTGCGTTCCCCTGGAGGAGACCATATTTTAGGAAGGGTATTTGAAATAAGACTATGTACCCAATGTTTGCCTTTGTAAAATCAAAGATTTTAACAATCATTGTGGCTTACCACATAGAGATACAGTTTGAGATAGCCACAGAATTAGCTGTCTACATAGGTTAGATGAATTAATGAGAACTCAGGATGTGAATGAGAAAAAATAAAAGGCAAACATCCCCAGTGGATTATCTTGAAATTATCATCATGGGGTGACAAAAAGTTAATCCTACTGTAGGAACAAGGACAAAGTGAAAAAGATGATCAAAGCTCTTAATTATAATAAAAACTTCTAGGAGGCAAAAGATACATTCTTCTTAGGAGTTTTTGAAAAAACTCATCATTTGACTCTCCATTGGGAGAAATACTCCTTTTGCTTACTTTGTGTTGCCTTATACAAGAACCATGTTCTTTGGGGATTTTAAAAATAGTGTTTCTTCCTTGAGATATACTTTTGAGATTAAGACACATGCTATCAACTGCAAGCTGTCTCAGGTAAAATCCGTGTGAAGCAGGTATACTGTATACTTAGGCTGAAGAAGAAGTCTGCAGGCTCAGGACACCACGTTTCGAGACCTACTCTTTGTAAAATGTTATGGATTGAATTTTGCATCTCCGCTCATTCTCATGCTGAAGCCCTAATACCTCAGGACGTGATTTCATTTGGAAATAACACTGCTATGCTGGCCTTGGGTAGGCTGATGCTCAGAAATGACGTGTGTTCTCAACGAAGGAGGCACACGCAGGGCGGGAGAAGCACCACAAAGCACATTGGAGAGGGAGTTACGCTACCATTACCCAAAGGACTAGCAGAAAGAAATGAGGGGAGAGGCCTGGACGAGGTTCTTCCTCAGAGCCTTCAGAGGGAGTGTGGTCCTGCTGGCACCTTGATTTTGGGTTGCTGGCCTCCAGAACTGTGTGACAGTAAATCTCTGTGTTTAATCCACTCGGCTAGGGGTAGTTTCTCATAGCAGTTCCAGGAAGCTCATAAAGACAGCAATGCCACAGGGATTGGGATTGTAAAGAATTATGTCCTCTTTTGATTTTTTCTTCCAATATTTTGTAGGTTCCTTATGTGTTGAAGTCTGAGATGGAAAGTAGTTTTTGAGTCAAATCTCAACATTTCTCTCTCGGAGCGAGCGCATTCTTCTTAAATGACTTACTTCACTGTCAGAATTGGAAAGTGAAGAGCTACAATTTAATTCATGGATTTTCCTGGTTTGTCTACAGGTATGGATACAAAGTTCTCTATTTTCTGGGGTAGTTCTCAAGTTTTGGAGGGTGGAGCCTGTTTCATAGATCAGGAAGAAAAATTTTGTTAGTCTACAAACTTACTTAATTTCCTGCCTGGATGTGCCATGTATCATTTTATTTTCTTGGTTTTTCAAAGTGATTGTTGAATTTAGAAAAATGATTGTTTTAGTGTGATAGTAAGCAATTGATGCAATTGAAAAGGCAAGCTTCTGGAGTGCAGTTTCTAACCTGCATCTAACAGAAATAGTTCTTTTGCACTAGTTAGATTTCATAAGATGCAAATGGTGACAGGCAATTTCTTAGATTGCTTTGTTTATCTTTGCCACGTAATTTCTGCAATAGAGATCTTACTATTGTTATTTGGGTGGGTAAACAGGGTTATTCACTACTAGATCCATGAGGAAACTTAGCAATTTGACATTAGAATTTACAGAGTTTGATCCCAGACCCAGTAATCTGTATTCCTACGTAAGGCACCACTATGTGACACAAGCTCTTGTTGCTGTAATTTTTAGCATTTTGGGAAAATGAAAATTTCCTTCTCTCATGATTTTTCTTCATTCGGAGGTACAACAAAGATATAGATACCAACAGGCGGCTTGGCTGCAATAAACAACATGGAGCAAATCTAAGACAGCACGTGATTCGCTTCTTCTCCATTCCGTTCTGCGCTATACATCCAGTGTGATCTTTCACATCAAACAGCTCTTTTTCTTTCTCATTGAACAACATGCCTTTCGGTGTGAACGTGGGCAAATGAAGTCAACGCAGAATGGCTGCCTCTGCTGGAGAAGGTAAACCCCCGGCCCAGGGCATGCGCATGCGCTCGCTGGGTCCACACGTGTTCAGTGCCTGTTCTTACACGTGCCAGGCACTGAGTAGATGACGACGTCCTGCTTCAGTATGTTTAATTCCAGAAGCATGTTCAAACAAATTGGAATGTTCACTCTGCTTCTAAGAGGGAGCAAGTAACATACTTACAGGACAGAAAACAAAATGGGCTTTCTATTATCTTTTGGCTAAGGGAGAATTTAATTGATTTTTAAATCTCTGTGGAAAGATATTCACCTTTTTATCTTACTAGACTTTTGTTACACATAATATTTTCAGACATAATTGGGCCATTAAGCAGAACTTGAGAAACGTTACTGTGAAATAGATGCTTTTTTTTATGTGATACAACTATAGATGCAAAGATGTAAATGCAAAAATACTCATATAAAAATTGCTAACAAGAGTATAGTCATGATCATTAAAATTGATTGGTAGTACACGCTGTAGTTTTTCATGTAACAAAAGCAATTTATTAGTTTATGCAGAATGGTCCATGTTCTAAAGTCTCATATGGTTGCAAATGTCATTCCCTACCTAAAAATGCCCGGGTGAAAAAACATGAATTTAATTGTCATTCAAATGAACTCTATTTGAGGCACAGTTAAAAGTGAAAGAATTACCAGCTGTATTGGAGGTTACTGGCCTCGCAATTGCTTCTGCTTTGGTTTCACAGAGAAAGTCGTCGATGGAGGGGCTCAGGAGGGGCCTGCTTTCTTGTTGTTCATTCACCAGCTGAGAAAAAAAGGAACACAGGTGTTAGAAAGTTTTGTCAAGCTATAGACTCCGACGGGTTAAAATACAGCCTTGCAACGAAATGGGAACAGCAAGCCTACCGAAAAGAAATACATACGGAAAGAAAGAATGGGGTGGGGGCAAGAAAGAAAAAAAAACTACCAAGGGGTGGGGAACGAGCCTTTTAGCACTGTCAACATATTTTTGATGCAGCCAACTTTGAATTTTAAAGCTCAAGCCTTTTTTTCTTTCTCCTGGAGTAGTTTTAGGATGAGCCTCCAGATTCAATATGCAAAAGGGAAACCTGCCGATCCACAGGGCCAAGTCCTTCCCTCACTTGGACAGAAATCTCATACTGGGGTCTGGCAGAGTGGCCTCAGACTTGGAGCCTACAGGCTCTGGTGAGGGCTGGCCGGCGGCATCTGTGTGGTGATGGATGCAAACACAGGGACGAACAGCTATGAATCAATACTCTCCTTTTCTTTCTCTCTCTTAAAAAGCTCAAATCCACTAACATGTGCCCTCCACATTTCCTTGGAACACTTTCATAGTAACTAGCAAATGTTTTTGAGGAGAGTAGAAAAAACTTGTTACATTGATTGTATAGCTATCTGGTAGATTTTTGTGAAAATCTGCAGTAAGATATATTCCTATAAATTCAATCAATTTTCTCATTTGCTTTTTCTATAATTTGGCAATCATCCAGTGGCTCTCTACTTATCAGTGGTATCCATGTATTTATTTTCATTTATTCTGTACTTTTTTTTTTTGTAGTTTTAGTACATGGTCTACAGGGTCTCACTATGTAGACTGAATTCCTAGTAATCTGCCTGTGTTCAGTTTCCCAAGAGCTGGGATTACAGGTGTACGTCACCACGCCCAGTCTTAATTGTTGTTTCAGCACGCTCTGCGGGGGCGGAGCCAGCAAGTCACCCTGGGGGTCGAACCACGGCCACTGTGCTCTGCCTAAGCAGGTACTTTAATCCACTGAGCTATTTGGCTGGCCCTTTATTCTGTACCTTTTTGAATCTAGTCTCTCTCTCTCTCTCTCTCTCTCTCTCTCTCTCTCTCTCTCTCTCTCTTTTGTGGTACAGGGGATTGAACAGGGACCTTGGGCTTGCCAGCCTGGTGCTTATGCCACTGAGCTATATCCCCATCCCCTTGAATCTAGACTTTCAGTGGTTAAAAAATAAAATATACTTATGATAGACAAATGGTTGGTCCCTAAATTGGCCTAGAATTTTAGGCATTACCATTTAATTTTCTACTTGTTATAAGAAAAATAACTTATTTTTAATATTTTATTTTAATAGACAGAATATAAGCAGCCAAATACTCTAGAGTATTACTAAATCAAAATATTTTATATAATTCTACTCACTATTAATGCATTGCTTGTTTGGCATAGTTATCAGTGCAATAGCAACGAAGATAAGAATTACCTAAATAATAATATATGAAAAGATACAATTCTATTTTTCTCAAAGCACAACATGGAAGTGTATAATGGTTATGAAGAGACTGAAACCAAGATACATATTTGCTACTTTAACATATTCATGTTGTCATTTAAATATGAGAAAAATAGATCTCCATCAGAACTTATGATTTTTATACAGAGTTGACAATTTGATTTTAGTACTTTATAATTTCTGGATGTCACTGAGAGAGAAACATTGGGAATATTCTTTTCGTGTCCACGTTATAGTGACAGGTATTATTGTTAAGTTTAAATGTTTGAATTTCACTAGGAGCATGTGATATTTGTTTGTTTGTTTGCTTTGATGCTCCTTTGGCCTTGGAGTAGAACGATGAATTCCTTTACATTTGGTTTTGTGAATTTGAACATTCTTGGGTATCATCCATACTATTTGTATTAAACCATTTTTAAATGCAGATGGGCTATAAACCTCCCATGTTTGTGGGATGGAATATATTTGAATTTTTATAAATGCCACAGTCTATTTGAGTTTGGGAGTAATGCACAATATTTTTAGCATAAAGTCAATTTTGTTATCTGGACATTTACTTTAAAGCACTGATATAGAATATAATGCACTAGAAAAATGAAAAAACGGTTCAGCTTCATGATTCTGTGAGTGCTTCTGAAAATGTGATTAGTATCCTAGCCTCTGTATCTTATACATTGGTGGTTCAGATAAAAATCTGTGAGTTTGTAAGAGTTTGCAAAGGAACTATTCATTAATGTGCAAGTCCTGGTATAAGTTGCTCTTTTAATCATACGTACTTAGTGTAATGATTCCTTCTGGTGTAATGTCATTCTAGTGACATAGCTCTGACTTCACAGTACCAGAGAAGAGCTGAACTCTGCTCTTGTAAGTATTTATGGAGTTGGAAAGTCACTATTAAATATGGTGCTACATTATACTTGTAGAAGTTATTTTAACAGGTTTGCATTTGTGCTACTTGCTTATTGGCTTTTGGTTCTAGGTCTCACTGACCCAGTGGCTAACGGGTATAAGACGGAAAGACCAGACTCCATCAATACGTCTTAGACTTCGACCATGAAAATGCAGGTAAGATGCCACATGCTTGGCCTTGATAACCATTGCTTGTCTGAGAAAAATTAACAGATAACTAAGAATAGCTGAATCTCCTAACTTATGATTTAAAAATTATAGATGATCTCTTGTGCAAAATTCATGGGACCACAGGTATTTCAGATTTTGGCTGGTTTTGGATTTAGATGTAAAATGAGGTATTTTAGGGATAGGACCCAAGTCTAAACCCTCACATACAATTTATATACAGAGTCTGATGGAGATTTTATTTCAATATTTTTAGTTTGCTTCTGATTTGGTTGCAACTCATCACAGAGGTCAGGTGTACACTTTTCCACTCATGGTATCATGTTGATATTCTTTTTTTTTTTCATGTTGATATTTAAAGCTCTTCACACTGAGAGCATTTCTGATTTTAGATTAGGGATGAAATAATTTTTATTCAGATAAATACAAATTATATTTCATGAAAGTCCTTTATACTCTTTCCTTAAAGAAGAGCTAAGAATTTATCCCTATAATTTTTTGAATTTATATGCAGAATAAGCTTAAGTTATCTACTGGTTGATTTCTGTACTTTCAGTTCTCAATGCTGAAAAGCTGTAAATTTGAAAGAATTCTGGAAAGTAAGAACTTTGTCTACAAAAACATCTAAATAGAAAAACAAAGAGAAGGCACAGTTCAAGGAGAGAGCTGTCTTTTCAGGCAAGTCTACTTTATCAAAGGAATTTAAAAAATCTCATTCAAATTTTTGTTGTGTTTTCTGCAGAAAGCACCTCTAGCATTCATCATAGAAAGAAAGGTCTCCAACAGGGAGCTTGTTTGGAGAGAGCCCAGGGGGCCCAGGAGACAAAGATGTGGCTTCTCCAGTCTTCTAGACCTCTGCCTCTTGGGGTCTGCGTCTCTTCTACGCCCACTGAAGGTGTTTCTGACCACAGTGCACATCTGGAGTGATGGAAGCATTGTGCTTGCCCTCCTCCTGTCATCAAGGTGATTCTGTGGCTTTTTCCCCCAAAGCAAATCAAAGAATGTACAACAAGCTACTGGATGACTCAGTGTTTTCCTAGTGGGAGCCTGGTTTAGCTGTGGGGACATGGTGGGAGCCTGATTTAGCTATAGGGGAAATGGTTTAGATGGAATGGGGGAGCCAGCAGGACTCCAGGGGAAGAGAATGGAAGGCCCAATGACCAGGAACATGGACATGTAATCAGAACTAAAAAGGAAGAGTTTTGGCTTTGATCAAGATATGAAAGATGAAGCAAGAGTTCTTACAAAGCTAATTTTTTTCCTACAAAATCTGAGGTCAGAGACTAACTATATCACACTCATATTTAGATCCATCACAGCTTCAAAGGAGTTCAGTAAGTGGCTGCCAAATGAGACAGTGACTGGGCAGAAACTGAAGACATAAAAATATCTGCCTTGAAGAATCCAATTAAATTGTGTCTTCAGTTGCATGGATTTAGGGTTATCTGGAGATAGGAATTACCATTTTATTTTTATTCCTACACATATGCATACCTTTTCCAATGTCACTTCCCTCTTCTGATTTTTAGATAAGATTATGTTTTTTTTTTTTTCCCCCCTTTGGTAAATTGAGAATAGCTAAGTCTTTTAGGTCATGGAACTTTCCAAACTAAACTAAGTGCCCCAAGCAGTCCTTCTAAATTTCACTTCCAAGTTGTATGCCATTTATTCTTTCTTTATTCATTGGTAGCGTAAGGTTTAGAGACTTTCTCTTAGAATTATTTCCCTCATTGGGAAAAAACTGCGAATTCTCCTCATCTCAGTTTTTAGGGATAAAGTATATTGATGTTTTAAAAGTATGAAAAGCAAGTTGAATGTTTCTAATTCTTTTTGAATAACTGAGCTGAAGTGAGTACAATTTTGGTTTAATCGGATTATAATAAGTCCCCGGCTTACAAACATTTTAGTTTGAACTTTCACAGATATGAGCAGACTTCCCATTAGTAATATTGGTAGATGCAAGCAAACTGCAGGAGTAGCCTAGATGTGTGCTGGGCACTGTCACAGTTGCACTGCGGTGTGCCTACGGCTCAGTGCCACAGGGTACAGAGGTGCAGTGCTCAGTCAGAGCCCAGAAGTCCAAAAGCAAGAGCAAAAACAGGGTGATGTGGAGAGTGTGCCAGGGAGCACAAAGACATATGCACAGTACATTTGTGTCAGAGGTGTATAAGACTCATTTTGTTGGACTTATGAACGAGTCCAATTTATGAAT
>NDGN011324199.1:0-11522 GCA_002564285.1 Tympanoctomys barrerae
AAAAAAAAAAAAAAAGAATACTCACATCTATCTTTGGGAAATGCATGTGTTTGGGGGAGGAATGGGCAAAGCAGAGAGTCTGAAGGCAGGGGCAGTTTCTGGAGGTATTTCTGGAGGTACACAAGCTTTTATGGCAAGGAAGGATAGGATCTAGAGTGAGACTTGGCTTACAAACCTCTGTTACCAACGATCCCATAGGAGTGTCGAAAAACATCAGTTGAAATGAAAACAGGAGTTTGCTTAAAAGAAAGCCTGTGGGAAGTCAGGCACAGCACACTATACCTTGATCCCAGCATTCCGCAGCATCTCCAGCATGGGCCTCACATCAGCCTGCAGCTGGTCCTCTACCCCAGTGAGGCAAAGCAGCTCCATCTCTCTCTCCAGACTCTCCACCACTGCAGCTACCTTCAGGGTCCGGTCATGGATACTCAGCTTGGCCTGACTGTATCGGCTCTGAGAACAGAGGGGATGCATTGTGTACCTGTGTGTATGTACTCTGTACAGCTGGTTTCTCATCATTTGCTATATAAAAATTTATAAAACAGGTAGAGAATGCCTAACTGGAAAATCCAAAAGCTGAAATACTCCAAAATCAGATACAAAATCAGATACAAAAGCAGCACTATCACAATCCTCAAAAAGATGTCAGATTTTAAAGCTAAAATTTTCAGGTTAGGGAGGTTGAACCAGTAATCTACATAAACATTAAAAAAATCCAGTAACTCCAAAGTCTGAATCACTCTATTCCCAAGTGTGCTGTGGAGAGACAAACACACTTAGCCTGCCCTAAGGAATGGAATCTTTTGGCTCTTGTGGATACTGGAGGTGTATGGCTCAGACAGAGATTTCCAATGGAGTAAGGCTGCTTTCACCCTTAGGCTGCAGCAATACTGGCTTCATAATGGCATGTACATATTATTAGGACTCATGTCATGGAGATGCAAAGTGCTCTATGTAGAAGGTGAATCTGCAAGTGGCAGGTTACTGATGTTGACTCACCTCAAAGTCCTGGTATTGCTCTTCTGTGAGTGCCCTCTTTGCAACCACAAGCGTCCGCAGCCCTTCACGAGCCATGTTTCCACACTGGAAAAGGAGGGGCCAAGTTACTTATGGGTTCTGTAAGAAGCCTGAAGCAACAGTGACAGGGCCACATGGTGCTGTCAAGACCACTCTGTGGCAATGCTGCTATGCTGTCCTCACTGCTGTGCCGGCCCACTATCTACAAGCACGGTGGTGGCAAAGACCATAAACCTCACATGATAGAGATTTTCTCTGTCCTCAATGAAGAAATATAACCAAAAATTGCAGAAGTTGGGTATAATTTCAATGTATTGTTTATTCCAGTAAACTCAGCATTCTAATCTCCTAATACCTATGATGTCACTAATCTTACTGCTCCCTTGAGATAGATGAGAGGGAAAGAAACTTATTGGAGGTGGTGCCAAGCTATTCTGATAGTGCCATAACATGCTCCTATCACAGGACAAGACTCTCATTTTAAGAACCCCTCTTACTTCAATTCCCCTATTCTTGAAGGCTAACGTCAGGTTTTATGTGGTAAATGAAATAAGAATAGTGCAGATGGTACTGGGGAAGCCTGGGGACAATAAGGCTTCCTGTGGAATGTTGTATTAAGATAACACACTGAAGAGGGTGGGTGGGAAAGCTATTTCTGCTACATATTGCTATGTATTCTTGGGTAAACAACCTAGCTATCCTTGCCTCAAGTTTCCATGTCAGTAGAATAATTTGATTTAACACATGTTAAGGTGACTTTCACTTGCTGGCAGGTTTATGCTCTGAGGTCCAGTAGAGATGAGTTCTAATAGGGATATTCTAGGACTAAGTCAGTTCATGTGTATAAAGTCACACAGCAGTATCTGGCAGAAAATTAGTGCCATGGACATTCATTCTTGTTGTTGCTCTTATTCTTCATTCATATTTTCTGGTCATGTGAGCCAGCTGGATCACGGAGGTCATCACCATAAGTCAGGACACTCTCACCAGTTGACAGTGCTGACACTGGTGGAGCCCCACACATCTGGCATCCAAGTTCAGGTATCATGAGGCAGGTAAGAGAGCCTTGGAGGAGTCACCACCTGATTCCCTTGTTGAAACAAGAAATAGGCAGGCCTGTAATCCCAGTACTCCGGAAACTGATGCAGGAGGATCACTGAGAGTTCAAGGCTTGCCTGTGCTACATAGTTCAAGTCCATCCTGAACTACAGAGTAAGACCTGTCTTAAAAAAACTGAACTAAAAACAAAAAAAAAAGAAGAAAAAATACATTCAATAGGCACCTGAAAGATGTTATTGTCATTCATAGTAAGACACGGTGAAGAAAGATTTGTACTAATCTTTTAGACAAGATATCATGTCTGTACTAGGAATAACTACTACGAAGACAACAATATGGAATGTATTAATTATTGTAACTGTCCTACTAATCTATTTTGAAACTGTCTCACTGCTATTTCTTTCTCAATAAAATTAATAAAAAAATAAATAAAATGATTGGAGATACTCCACAGCATGAAAAAAAAAATGGCATCAAAATAATAAACTAGTATTTCCCCCCAGAAACTCAACAGTTTTAGCTGGTAAAAAGTTAAAGAAAAAGGTTGTATGAGATCACATTTCTGTAATCCCGCAATTGTGGTGAGCAGAATTGCAAGTTTGAGCCTAGCCTGGTCAACTTAATAAGACTATGTAGCAAAAATTGTAACTCAGTGTGAATGTCCTGGGTTCAGTCTCCAGTGCTGGCAAAACAAAAACAAAACCCAAAAAAACCTCCAAACTAAAAAACAACTCCTCTAGGTTCTCTGGTATAAGGCTGGTAGGGGCTGGACATATCTTTGAAAGTAGTTATAACTTCTTTCAAAATTTAAATTGAATTTTCCAAAGACAACAACTTTGGAAAGTCAAGCTACATTTGCAAATGTGTACCACAATATGTCCATGTAATAGCGGCAGTGAACCTATGCAGCAGCAGGCTGCTTGTAGCACTGAAAATTCTAAAAGGCTCGCCATCACTCTCATATGAGGTCAAATCTTACCATGTGGTATAGATCAACAGGGGTCAATTAAAAAAAAACAAAACTTGAAATGGCACATATGTTAATAACTACACTGCAACTGCAGGATTGTTATAACCCATGAAGAGTGAAGTGGTTCTGCACTAGCAAGTCTTATGATCCTCACCCTCCTTAGTTCCATTCCCTCATGGGTCAAGTGGAAGCAGCAACCATTTCTCAGGTGGTTGCACTACGACCAGGGGATGCTGGGACATGTGTGAGGGACATTTTCCAGTGAGACACAGTCCTGAGTGATAAGAATCTACCCCATCTCCAATGGGGACAGTGCTGCCAGGCTGAGAAGAGGATTGAGGATAATGGTGGTAGGTAGAGGCCAAAGGGCACGATGGGCCTCCTGAAGGTCAGGCACAGTCTTTGTACTCAACAGCTATGAGCAGGTACAGTCCTGCCTCAAGATTTCAATGTTCTGGGAGAACAGACAGCATGCATATGGGACAGAGAATACCTGGCTCTGTGACAGTCAAGAGGAGCACAGGCTGTCAGGATCACTTCCTCTGGGAGGAGAACTTAGAGTACAGCACAAGCACCCAAGGGGCACAACATCTTTTGTTATATGGAATAGGAAGGCCAAGCCAGACAGGAGTCTCTTCTACCAGGTGATCAACACACAGCAAGCTGTACAGTTTATTACCAAGTGCCCAGAAAATACTCTAATTAAAGAAGCTTTAATTTGAAAGCTGGTTTTTCAGAGAGTAATATTTGTTATAAAACACAAAATTTTAGAAACTATTAATGAATACTTAGCTATACTACTGGTGAACTATCAAGTATGAAGAACAATTTCTACCCATTTAAATAATGTAATTTAACATGTTTTAAGGTGACTTTCACTTGCTGGCAGGTTTATGCTCTGAGGTCCAGAAAATCTACAAACTCCTTTATCTAGTTCTTGTCTCCCTGTCAAATTTCAAATTTTGACAAACTATTTCAAATTTAATAACATTTTCAATGCTCCAAACTGCAGCCTGGTTGGCTGTTTTGGGCATTTGTAGCTGGGAGTGATGAGAACGCCAGTTTGCAGTAGGAAGACACTAAAGGCCCTGCCGGAGGCAGAAAGCTTCTGGCAAAGCCAGAATCCAACAGCCATTGTTTTACTTGCTTCCTTAAAACAAAAGGCTTTTGGACTAAATATTATAACAAAGACACTGGTGAAGGGCCAAAAGATTTATCCATGGAAAGGAAAAATAACGTTACGATAATACGTGTACAAAGGCATTATAATAAAGTTATCTGTGTGCAAAGCAATCTGACATATCTGTTTGTTGCAAGACATTTATTGACTTGACCTCATAAAGCTAAATAAATTAAACAAGTATTTTACAATTAATTGCACATCATTATGACCAAAAGTAATTTTTATGACATTTTACTAGGTCTTTGGGGAGTCTAATTTATTCATGCCCCTGATTAAATCAAAGTGCCCTGAAGGAGTTATTGATTCATATTGCTAATTCTATCTCTGACATCGGGTGTGGCTGCTGTCTTGACAGATCATCTCTGAGGTTTGAGAGGGATGAGACATTAGCACTAACAATAACACACACACACACAGGAAGAAGGTTTACGATTACAGCTTGCCTCTGAAAATTGATTATGGATTAACATATCAAATCAACAATAATATAATCTCGTGAGACTAACTGTAAATCATATTTGTTTAGGAAGGATTTAACATAGTATTGGTTATATGCAAACCTTATTTTCTATTTTTTAAGTGAACAAATTAGTATTGATTAAAATTTGCCTTAGAATCATCTTGCTTACATTTAGGTTACAAAATAAAAATATTTTGGTTATGTATTTGGAGTTAGTTCAAAATTCTGTTGTGAATGACTTCAATGCTTTTTACTGCCTTTAGTATTACATATAGAATGTTCACTGTAAGTACTTGCTTCTACACCTTTATATACATTACACCTAAAAAAAGTAATTTTAATAGAGAGTAAATTTTTATAATTAGCCAGGATTCCTTTCTGCTTTCTGAAACTAAAAACCGTAAGCTTTTAAACTAATTTGGTGGGAAAGTGCTATTATCTCTTAGCAATGACTGGTATCTAGTTTTAAATTTTGATTGTTCACCTTATTCCAATGATACTAGTGTCTATATTTTGAAGAAAATAAACTTTCTGTCATCTGTTTATTAAATTTCCTGAAATAGTTTGCAAATTCTAAGAGTAGGTAATTTACCTCTTCTTCCAACCAATCGTTGTACTGGACAATGGGAGACATAGCAACATCTGCACCTTTCATATAAAATGTGATTTCTGCCGTAGACTCATCCTATAATAGTGGAAATACAAACAGGGATAGCTGGGTCACATCACTCTTTGCAAACAACAGCAAACTTAATGTAAAATGCACTGGGGAGAACAATTCTTAGTGAAAGCATTCTTCTTTGATGAGCTATATATACATTTTTCTCTGTGGAAATGAAGGCACAATTAAGAAGAGAAGCTATCACTGAATACCTTATGAGGTTATGATGAAATTTTTGAGATACAATTTGTTTAACAAAGAAAAGTATAAGCTGGAATGTAAGCATTAATTCTCTCAAATTTTCAAAGTTTAATTCAATGTTTCACTATTTATAGTAAACTTCAGAGACGTATTTTTGGAATTTGCTAAGAAAAGCCTAATAAAGGTATGTTTTTGTAACTTTACAATCATAAATTATTATTAAGTGTAAACTCCACACTACTTTTGTTGAAGACAAAATAGGTTCAGCTAATTTAAAAAATTAATAACTCCCTTTATATATTTTTCCTTTGTAGTCTTAGGAAAATTATTTTATATCACCACATATTTCATATTGTTAAAAACCACATTAGCTTCTTGGTAAAAAAATAATTTTTAAAAAAAGTATAACAAGCATAAGACATTTGAGTAAATATTTAACTTCTACCTTTCTGGGGAAAATATTTTGTGTCTACTTTAAAAACCAGAAAAGTAAATGATTTGGGTAACAGCACCTTCACTGCAGGGCCCATGAATAAAGGCAATATGATGTGGCATACCCTGACAATGATGCCCATCCGCTTGCTCTCTGAAGTGAAGGGGAACATCTGCAGGATGCAGTAGGTCAGAACTTGGCCACTAGGAGTCTTCAGCTGCATGGAGGTAAGGTCTCTGCTGACCAGAGTGAGACCAACGCTCTCTGTCCATTGTACCAGTGCAACCTGAAGAGATCATAGGGTGAGGTATGACTGCCTGGTGGATGCTGTGCAGAAATGACACAGCACCTTGGCATGCAGAATGCTCACCAAGACATGTTAGATACAGAGAAACTTACAATTTTGTGGCCATTTCACATGTATATTTTTGAATGACACTTCAGCAGGTGAACAGTAGCAATATGGCAAAATGTTTCTTGGCCTTACTGTTTAAAAAATACTTTTATATACATCATATAAGACTTCTTTGCAATTTGTGCTGTCTCCCCAGAACGAGACAAGTTTAAACTCTAGAAGACAGCCCATACCAGTCCTGTGCCAGTCCCAGAGCACAGGAAAGAAGTCACATAAGTCATCAAATTTTCTCTACTCAGATTCTAGGGCCTTATGAAGGAGCGAACAGTCTGAGTTATTCATCTTGACATTTTTCTAACATAGAAGTGACAGGTCTGCACCCACACAAGTCTGCTGGCCAGGCATCATGGCATGGATATCCAAGATTGATGATGAGCCATTCCTAGACTAACTTCTTCCCCTTGGTTAACTTCAAACTTCCTCTTCGTGTTCCCCCCTGCCCCCCGCACCAAGTCTTCCCCAGTCAGCACTTGTTACAACGCTACTGCCCATATAAGCTCCACCCCAAACCCAGCTCAATAAATTCTTTGTCTTTCTGACTCCTCCCTGAGGGTTCTTGCTTTTCTTTGGCAGTCCTCCCACTCCATGTAAAAAATGATTTCTTTACTTCTCTCCTGCTTCTCTTTTGCTTCAGAGGAAGGAATCTTACAATAAGAAAAATTGGTGACTGTTTGTAAATGTCTACATAAAATAATGGCTAATGTAAAGGGGACAAAACAGCAAAGGAGATATAGCAAGCCAGGGTTCTGAGCCTGACCTGTGCTGTCCACCCTGTCCTCACTCAGCTGAGGCCTGACTTCTGTTTCTGTAATATTGAAAACATGCTGACTAATATGGGATAAGTAAATTCCATGGCGTATGCAGGTACTCAAAAGTAGAAGCTAATGCTAAAAATTTAAAAATGACAAATAGAAGAATAATTTAACGCCTATTCTATAAAAACAGTATTTTATTACAATAAATGTTCTTTGAAGTCCTTAAAAGCTTCATTACAAGACATTAATTAGTTAATGAAGATATACTAATCCCATGATCAGTTAAAGCAGTACCACCTAATGAGACTATACTATTTACAACAGAGCAATGCTACCACAGAGGTTAGAGAGTTCGTCAGACAGATGGCTCAATAAAACCACAATTTCTTCAGTGATTTTCTAAGGTCAGGATTCCTTTGTCTGGATTCTCCATGCACGACTTATCTCCGGCCAGTAACGTGGGCATCGTTAGGGTCTGCGGTGGCTTCTTCCAAGCCCAACTCTCGCAAGGCGGGGTGAGCTCATCTTTGCCTTCAGGTCTCACTAGCACATAATACTTTCAGGAATTTATTTTGGGTTCTGAGAATTCAAATCATTTCAAGAACATTTTAAATTCTGTGTTCAGGATATTATGATTTTCATCATAAGTTTATATAAGTTTTGATTATAAGTTTAGATAAATTTATATTCTTACAGAGACTGTGCAGTAAAATTCTCAACAGCTGTGGTTCTAGGCTGACTGAATCAGGTTCCAGAGTTTGGGCAATAGCTGTAACCATGTAAAATTTCAGTTTCTTTATCTGTAGAAGGCCAGATTGAGGCCAACTTTCAGGCCACTATGGTGAAAGACACGACACAAGAGCAACCAGCAGCTGCACTGTTCAGTGTACTTAAGTTCCTGGTCAATTGCATTATCTTCAGTCCTTTCTCACAGTAGCTATTAAATTCTTTCAGGCAGACCAGGAATTATTTTTAGAATCAGGTTTCTAAGCAACTTCCCACAAACCTAACTTAAGATTTCTAGAATCTGTAGAGCTGTCTCCTTGTTTTTCATGTTGAGAGTTCCCAGTGTGCAGGGCACAGGGGAAGA
The DNA here is from genome assembly GCA_002564285.1 of Tympanoctomys barrerae. Classification (NCBI taxonomy): domain Eukaryota; kingdom Metazoa; phylum Chordata; class Mammalia; order Rodentia; family Octodontidae; genus Tympanoctomys; species Tympanoctomys barrerae. The sequence continues at coordinate 8,245 of NDGN011324199.1, forward strand.
AGTGTCAAGGACAGTAGGACAATACCGCTAAAGCTTTTTAGGATTATACAAATGGAGAACTAGGAGTGGAGCTGAAAATCAGTGTGTCCAATGCCCTGTGCTATGTAAAATGCTTCCTCACTTCTCATGGTCATCTACCAGCATGACTGAAAGTCAACATGTAGGCTCTGTCCTGATGAGACCTGCAGTAGACACCCTGAATTCCACTCAGGTTCTTTAGTGGGCCTTTCCCAAATATTTGTTGGTTCTCAAAATGGAACAAACTAGACACAAAGGACTGCTGTTTTGGGATAATAAAGGCACATACATATTCAGGCATTTAAAAATTACTATAGTTACAAATTATATGTAGATGATGTATCAGAGGAAAAAAACTTTCTAATCCTTTAAACAGTTTACATATTAGGGTTACACTGCAATAAATGGAATAAAATACTTTCAGAAAATCAGGATCGAGAATGAAATTATATGATGATACTTTTTATTTATTTATTTTACAAAAATCAGAAATGCAAAATCAGAACAAAATCTGGGCTGGGGAGATAGCACTGTGGTCTGAGTGCCTGCCTGGCAAGCCCAAAGACCCAGACTTGATCCCTGGTACCAAATGCAATGCCACAGTGCTGGCCACTGAAACCAGGTACGGTGGTGCATGTCTGTAATCTCACTGCTGGGGAGGCTGAGACAGGAGGATCACTGTGAGTCTGAACTGTGTAGGGAGACCCTGTACCAAATAAATCAATAAATTAATTAATTTAAAAAATTTTACAAAATCAGGAACACCTTTCTGTAAAGAAAGAATGACAGGTAAGTTTTCTCATCTCAGTTCTTCATCTGTGCCCCAGAAAACAGGAAATAAGATGAGGCACTATTTGCTATTTCCAAGTGGTATATAATTTGGACATACCTGGGTAGAAAAAAAGAAGGGTGAGATGCTGCACACAATGCATACCTAGGGGTATCAGCAGTTCCTGTCCAGAACATGTAGAGGCTCAGAGGTTGCAGCAGAGAGTTGGCTGGCCTGTTCTGCTGCTTTTATTGTCTATGCATTCATTTCTGACCTTACCTTACTACCTAGCCTCTGGTTCATTTCACAATCACAGCTTCTGAGTGCAACATAAAGCATGCGTTATGAATGAACATAACAGTGTTTAAATTTCACAAATAAAAATATAAATTTCATTAAGAAAATTGTATAGTTCATATTAAAATGTCAAAGGATTTAAATGTATTGGGATTACTATTTTGCTAATAAGCAACATGGTGGAATTTACAACTTTTCTTATGTAGGAGAAAATCAGATCTCCTTAATTTACCCAACAGGTAAGTTCAGGGCTTCTGTGGTACACCTGTCCCCACCCACAGGACTGGATGACAATTGCATAGCATTTTGTATTTACTCTGTGACTGGAAAATTAGATGGTGTCCTTACACAAGTGATACCTTTTGGTATCTAAACATTGTGATCAAATATACAACAGACTGGAGTATGAAATTTAACAAAGTATGCTTGATTATAAGTAAGACTAATGAAGGTCCTGACCTTGAACTGTACACTAGGAGGGTCAAATCATACCAGAAATACTCTGCTATATTTGGAGTAGACTGTTCTGGGAGACATCCAGAATTCTACATGAGAAAACGTGAAGCTCCTCATTCTCAACATGTAATTAATGCCTCTTCCTTTCACGGAAAAATAAATGAAACTTTTTGATTTTTGTTCATTTTGATGGTCTTTAGTAAGATCTCTGTCTTCTTCCCAAAATATGAATTATATAAATAGTAACAGAATGCTTAATATTTGTCAATATTGTGAGGTTTCTTTTCTCCCGGTTTTCATGTTTTGTGAGAAATCAGTGAAGGACTTACTCTCAGGATGGGAAGCCACTGAGTCACATTAACTAGAGCCCTGTCATGTCCTCGTGAGGTAGGGATACAGATACAAGACTCAGAAAACTCCTACTTGTGGGACTCACCTGACTGAAGAAAGAATGTACCCAAGAGAATATCAAATGAGTTTCAATATCCCACGTCTTAGAGGGAGTTTGTCATGCAGCAGTAGCAGCAGGCATCCACTCTCTTGACACTGGTGTTCTGCTGGTGAGGACTATGCACTAAATGTTAAATGGTGCGTCACCAGTGGAGCTGGAATTAGAACTGTTACTCTGAGTCTCCAGGGTGTTACTAAGAGACCAAAGTACACTAAAAGCCTAAAATCATCCATCAATGATCCAATACTGTAATTTAGAATGCCAGCAACATACTCTAAATTATAGCACCAAAAAAAAAAAAAAAAAAAAAGCCAACCACATGGACATCAACAGAAATGACTTCTGTCTAAAGGGAAGAGCATATTCCTATAAGGCTGGCTAAAATCTAAAACAAGAATGACACTCTTTACTTTTTTACATCTCTATATGCTACAAATGATCTAATATTTCCAAAGTTAATTTTCAACTTACATAGTGAAAGGTTACTATTACATTGTGACCTGTAAATTGTATCTTTCGGTGTGTACCCTATCATCTCATAGTGCCCTACTGCAGTCAGTATGGACACATTCTATATTTGGTGACTCACATCTGTTTATTATTTAGTTTATGCTTGATTTCACAACCCTTGTGAGTTAGCAGCTGATAACAAAAATCACATTTGCTTCTTATAACCAGACCAGCATTCTGTGATTGTTTTTAACCAGTAAATATACTGAAAAAAAGTATTCAAATTTTTCACAAGGTAGTGGCATGTGAGATATTCCCCCTGCTTGCCTGCTCCCCAGATCCCTTTCCAAAAAGAGCCCAGGCACTGCGTGTGAGGGAGACCTCACGCATTCCCTCACTGGATCCCTTTCAGGTCAGAGCCCAGGCCCAGCGTACTGCAGCAGGAAGAAGCTGAGTACAGCAGCCAGACCCAAGCCAGGCACATCTGGAGGAAGAGCATATTGATAGATCCAGAACTGGTAAACTGAGACAATTTACTAGACCCTATGAGAGCATCCTCTTTCTCTCTTGATCGAGAGAGGGTGCAACAGGTAATTGGGTTGAACTGGTTTGCCTGGAAGTCCCCATCAAGGGGAGGTGACCAGACAGAACTTAGGGGAACTAATTTAAATACAAATTCCCAAATTAATATCTGCTTAGCTACACAGACATAATCTTTGCTCTTATGGTCTAAAATACAAACCCATTAGTTAATAAAAGTTTGCCAATTGCTATATATCACTACCCATTATTAGTGTTCCTAATTATAGTTCTGTAAATACAAAACTGTAACTGCCT
>NDGN011324207.1:0-21074 GCA_002564285.1 Tympanoctomys barrerae
GAATAACCACTAAGACAGCAATATACAATGTATTAATTATTGAAAATGTGCTAGTAATCGGTTTTGAAACTGTCTCATTGTTATTTGTCTCTCAATAAAAAAAGAAAGACCTTGTAGCCTTCTAGAAGAAGCCTGTTTCTCATCTAAAGGTTTGCTGTCACAGCTTGGCCCACTTCAAGAGGAACCCTGGAACAAAAGGTCTGGAAATCCACCACATCGCAGTACAAACAGCAATGCCTCCCACACCCCATTCCGTCACTATCAAGATTTAGGCAACCTTCTCTCAAGCCTCCTAGAACCTCTGGATGACCAAGATGGACATACACTGGTCATGGTGTTCTTGTGTAGGAAACCACCCTTTACACATTACACCTCATGCCCTTACAAACCTGCTTCTGGCCGCATCCTGGCTCTTCTGGATCCCGAGGCTGTGGGTATTATGGCCAGCCACCTGTTACATCTTGGATCATGAAGGCAGCATGTTGTGGGATCTTGGCATGACCACAGATGTCTCCTTATTGAAATAAAAATGGTACTTACTGAATAGAGACAATCCAGAGCCTTCAGGGATCTCCTACTTCAGAGGGAAGTAGCTTTCCTTGTCTCAGCAGCTTGTCAACTCCAAGGTATCCAAGGGAGTCAGCCCCTTCTAGACCGGAGCAGCCTTGGGAGCTTCAGAAGCCCAAATGACTAGAAGAAAGTCTATGTACTTTTTTGGGTGATAGTGTCCCCACCACTCATGATAGAACCTGCTAAATGCCTTTTGCTGACTGTCCTTTAACTGTGGCATCCGACATCAAGGTAGTTGGCTGAATACGAGGCAGTATCTTGGAGAACACCCTCACCAACAGTCAATACCACATTTAGTTTTAGATTTGGGGGCCATAACAATGATCTGGTTGTCTGGGCTTACCAATATCAATAGTTCCATGTCCAAAGGTTTTTTCCATTAAGGGGAAAGTTTGTAAGTTTATTGCAGATAATCACAATATAAATTAAGGTCGTACATGTTTTCTATGAGTATATTATCAAACAAAAGGAGTTTTTGTGATGGTATTAATTTAAGAACTTTGAGATGGGGAGATTATCTTCAGTTGTGCAGATGGGACCATTTAATCCAAGTGGTGCTCCTTGGAGGAGGGTCAGGTGTGGTAATGAGGGAAGTAGAGGTCAGAGGGAGAGATTTGCAAGTACTACACTGGTGGCTTTAATGGCTGAGGAAGGGGCCACAAGCCAAGAAATGTAGGCAGCTTTTAGAAATCTGGAAAGGCAAGACAACAGATTCTTGTCTAAGGTTAGCCCTGTTGACATCTGGATTTTTATTCCCGTGAGACCAGTTTTGAACTTCTCATCTCCAGAACCATAATAATAGCTTTGTGAGTGTTTTTAGCCACTGTGATAATTTGTTAAAGCGGGCATAGGGAAAAGAAAACTAATTTCTGAAGTCACTGCCCTCTCAGAATGAGTGGTGCTGGCCTCACACTGCAGGCTTCATAGAGCAGCAGACTGGCTTATACAAACCTGTTTTAATTCTGTAAAATGAGACATGGCGCATTTCTAGCATCCCCCAAACATCAAGGGTAAATTTTAGTGAGGTGTCTCACTCTAGTTTTGATATTTGACTGCTGATATCTATAAGTTTCTTACTACTCCTGCTTAGCTTCTTGCCTTAGTTACTCTTCTCTCATTGTTGGTACAGAATACTCAATGCTTAAAGTTAAAAAGGGAAAGGTTTAATTAGCTCACAGTTTGTAGAGGTTTCCGTCCATAATCAGCTGGTTCCAAAGGCAGGGTGGTGAGGCAGCCCTTGATGGCAGTGGAAAACAGAAAAAGCACCAGGAGCAAAAGGAGGAAGCAAGCCTCCTTTTTCCCTTATCTTGTATGCAGGCTGCCCCTCCTAGGCTGGGTGTGTTACTCACACTCCCAACCCCAGCACTAGACAATGAACCAATCACAAGCTCTAGATTCAGCCACCTCTGAAAGGCCCCTTCCTTCTGACTGCATGAGGTTTTGGGGGGGACATCTAGACACAAAGCATAACGTATGGCAAAGCCAATAAGAAATCCTCACTTGCTATCCCCATGTGCCAGGGAGAAATTCACTGAGTCCTGTATTTCAGGTGGAAACCTTCACCCTAACTCCATTTCCTAACCACGCAAACATTCAAATGACTGGTCTTTCCTTTAGGAAAGCCACTTTGAATTGGCAGCTGCCAACTGTCCCCGGGAGCCTCATCATGTGGGTGACTAACCTCTTCTACTCCACTGGTAAGGCACCATGCCATCTATCTCAACATCCTACCAGTTTCACGTGCCAGGTGGGTCTGACCTCTTGGGGGTACCACAAAATGCTAGGGTAACTCCGTGTTCCATGTAAGTTGCTGAAATCACATGCACATTGTAAAATATATTTACCTTAAGCTTTCGGGAAAATTTATTTTGTGTTAAAAGATGTACAAGATTTTTAGCAGGTGACAGGTGACTTCAAGGAAATTTGTGTCCTCAGGCTCCTTGTGGGGTGGGTTCACTTCTCTCATTGAGGCTACTGAAGGTGAAAGAGATGCACTATTTTAAGATAACTTGATTTCAAAGGAGGATTTGATAACTGGATAAGATCAGGCCATCGGCCCCAGAAATCATGCTGTTGTGCAAGTTGACCTGGCTTTTTGGGGCAGGAGCTATCTCGGCTGACACGCAGGCTACGACTATGTAAACATTTTAAAGTGTCAGTGCAGAAGCACTGGCTTCAAATATTTTAGCATGTGGAAAAAATTGCCCTTCTCCACTTTTCTGTTTTCATTCTGAAACTCTAGAAGAGTTTCGCTCAGGATTTATAATACTTTGCAGAAGAGTCTCAGATGCTCCTTCCAGGAAACCTGCCTGTGTTGTTGTGATGTTATTCATTCTGTATGGACAGGAGGCACTGAGGGAGGGAGACCGACGGACCCAGGGAACCGGAGTTGGAGAGAACGTTGTGCCCATTTAAAGAATTCTGCTTCTCTCCAAACTGAAGTGAAAATTTTTTAATGTGTATTTTCTTATCATTTAGAACATCAACTCTTATGGTGCTTGCCTTTATGGAGGTGGAAGTCAGGTTGGAAAGGCAGAGCGTGGAAGAGCTGATGGTGAATGGGGGCACCTAAAGGGAGCCCCCCCTGGCTTGTGTGTGGGGTGCCTGCAGTACCAGCTCTCATCCTGCAGGTGGTGCCCTCCTGGGCTTCCACCCTAGCACCTGGGAGGGAGAATCCCAGCCATCGCAGCATGCATTTTCCACCCACACCCCAAAATGTACAAGCTTTAAAGCGTTCATTCTGCCGCTCTTCCATTCCCGTCTTGATTGGAAGTGGCCATAAAGGGGAAAAGGTAGAGGAGGAGAGAGCCCGAAATCCCTGTGGATGACTTACCTTTCCTAGAACTATTTAAATATTAAGGGCAGAAAAAATTACCCTTTATGACGTAAATCAAATCCCGCTAGCTATTTGCTTTCCTCTGATCATGCGTCTTCAGTTTGAAGAGACAGCTCTTTGTCTGTGTTCCTTGGTCATTCTTATGGGCACCCTTCACCTGTTCATTATTCGTGAGCCACCCTGTGAAAAGCCTTTGTGGTCTTTCCCCCATTCCATTTCCGCTTTCTCTCCCGTCACCCCCTGGGGTGGTGCTGGAGCTCATGCACGCTAGGTGAGCGTGCTGCCACAGGTCTGCATCCCCTGCCCGCCCGGTTACTTCTCTTAGCGCTGAGACTGGAACCCTGTGCCCAGAGTTAAAGGAGAAGAGGTTCGCTTGACCCACAGGGTGTAGACTCCAGCTCATAGCTAGAGGGCTCTGAGACAGAGTGGTGTGGCAGGGGGCCACTGCAGAGGGAAGCAGTCCAGTAGTGACTGGCAACAAGCGACAAGCCCTAGCAGCAGCCCTCCCTCTGTCCCTGATATATACTTTTTGTTTTATAAAAGAAGAGTGAAACAAAATTTCACAACAAAATGATAGGGAAATCGCAACAGCTAGTGCAATGCATTTGTTATCTTTAAAATAGTTCCTCCCAGTACATAGGGGGGCGTGAAGTTCCCCAGTCGGTGTTAGCACAAACCTTCCTGTTCAGCGAACTAAGACCCCGGCAGCATGACTGGCATTCTTTTCTTTTGCCTTCTTTCCTTTCTCGTTTCCTCTGTCTAGTTTCCTTTTTCTTTCTGAATAATTTCCTCATATTTCACAATACCTATTATATGTTTTAGGTCTTATTTACTCTTTCAGTGTCTCAGAAAATACAATGTCTACATATGCGAGTCTGGTTTATTTTACTTATGAGTGTGGTCTTGAGGTGCATCCATTTACTTACAAAAGTCTCATGTTTATCTTTCTTTATGGCCGAGTAATACTCTAATGTATAAAAACACCATATCTTTGTTATCCGTTCCTCAGTTCCTTGGGCTTTTAGGTTGTTTCCTAGACTTAGATATTACCAATTGTGCTGCTATAAACATAGGTGCACATATATCACTGTGGTATAATGTTTTTAATTCTTCTGGAAAATACCCAGGAAGGGAATAGCTGGATAGAATGGGACCTCTAATCCCTTTTGAGGGATCTTTACACTGATTTCCAGGTGGTGGCACTACTCGCATGCCAACAGCGGTGGAGAAGGGTTCCTTTGCCCCACAGCCCTGCCAGCATTTGTTATTGGTTGATTTCTTGGTGGCCGCCATTTTTTCTGGAGTTAGGTAGAATCTTAGTCTTGTTTTAATTTGCACTTCTTTAACGACTGGTAATGTTGAACATTTTTTATATATTTATTTTCTGTTTGTACTTCATCTGAGAAGTGCATAATCATATCAGATGCCCATTTTTGGACTGGGTCTTTGTCCCTTATATTCTCTCTAGGCTATCTGCTCTGATGTTAATATCTAAAGTTAATTCAATTTAAAAAGTGTTAACAGAACGATTTTTATGTCATAGGTACTGTGTTAGGTTTGTAAAATGCAAGATGACTAAGAAATTGTCACAATATCAAAGCTTCATAGCATAATAGGAAAGCAGATCTACAATGACATTACACAATAGGGTATCCTCTCCTAGATAGAATTAGGAATGCAGGGATTTATAAGTAAAAGAAGAACGTTGACACCAGGTGGTACTCATCAACACAAATGAGACGGAAGGGAGACTCAACCAAACTCATTGTCTACAAGGTAAGCTGTTCACATTGCTTACTGCAGGGGTTCCCAAGTTTGCATTCCAATGTTTTGCTATCTTTTTTTTTTTTTTTTTTCCTGAACTGGGGATTGAACTCAGGACCTTGTGCTTGCCAGGCAAGCACTTATTCTACTGAGCTATCTGCCCAGCCCTGTGTTTTGCTATCATATATACTACATATACCATAAGTCTTACTCAACTTCTGGATAGGATTAGGGTTATAAGAAACACTTTGCATGCTTTTTGTTGTTGTTTCATCAATAATTTCAGCTAATTGCTTGTGGAATGCCATGAGTAAAGAAACAGCCAAGAATCAAATTTAGAGCTATTTCCCCCCATTCCAGTAGTAAAGAAATAGACAATGTCTCTGAAAATCTATACTAATATGGAGGAACATTTTTAGTTTTTCTACCTTGATTTATTCTGAAATGTATTTTGACCAACTGAGTTTGGAGTTTCCGTGGCACAAGATTGATAATTCGGGGAGCCATCACACCCTCCAAAGATGGGCCAGGAAGCAGCCAGAACTGTTGAATCTATTTATTAACAGCATTGGCTTACATGCAGACTACTATTCACTGAGGATGGGCTGAGCAGAGGGCTCTCTGGTTCACCTTGGTGGGGGACCACTGATTAATTTTTTGGAAGACACTACGCAAATTGCTGTCATAATTCACTTTACTGGGAAGGACGTTAACCTTTTCTCCTCTAACTTGCTGTAGTTAAACCCAATATTTTTCTTATAACACAAGGATGCGTATGTGATAAAAACTACTGGCATGTTTATTGAGGTAACCAATGTTTTCCAAAATGAAAACTATGTATTCTTTATTTGAAAAGTGCGTTTTTTTTCTTAAAAAAGCAGCATAATCTGCAAATGGAGTAGCTTCTACAGCTGTGTAGCTGGTTGTTAAATAGTTTATTCTACATAATATTGACTCCCAAGGGCTGTGTTTTTCAGTGCCATTGGGACCACCAATCTTTCTTATTGAGAAGGTCAATAGGCCTGATACAAAGTCTTGTAAATCATCAACTTCTCTTACTGCAATATCTAATATGTCCCAGTTCACATGCCTTAAAAATTATAAACCTCAGCACTGTATATCAGCCAAATAAATCAGCTGCTATAAATATAGGCTTTCACTTGCCTCCAGACACATACATCCCCTTGCATTTCACAGATTTTTAGATGATTTTAGCTTGATAGGCAGGATCTCTGTTAGTATCCAAGAATCAGGAGCTGGGATCCATCCTGTTTTCAATACTTCACATGCTCAATTGATCCTGTGGCATTCTGAACAGTTCCCCCAAATTCTAAAGAACAGAGATACAGAACAATAAGTGTATTGTTAGGCATCACGGTACAGTTGATGACAGACTGAAGTTCTATTTCAGTGGTAGCAGTGGCAGTGATGAGAGCTACAGAAAAAGAGACCTGACGCTGTGCACCTTCCTAGCAGAGGGCGTGTGATGTGTGGATCCTTCACACGTGAGTACGGGAACCGTTCTCCTCCCAACACTTCTTCCTGGATAAGCTTACGAGTTTATGGTCTATTGCCTCTTCATTTGCTAGATAAACTAGTGCTGCGTGTATATCTTTTGGTAATAGATGAAAATGAAGTACTTAAGAAAATATTGTTTTAAAATTCTGTATAATTTTAAACCTTTTATTCTCTTTAAAAAAATCTTGGCTATGGGGCTGAGGATTTTTCTCAGTGGTAGTGCATTTGTTGGGCATGCACAAGGTTCCAAGAAAGCCTTGAGTTTCTTTCCCAGCTCCACAACAATACACACATACACACACACACATGCACATCCACAGACACACACACACATCCATACACATCCACCCACACACATCCAGAGATAAACACACACACAAACACACACATACACATCCACAGACACACATCCACAGACACACATCCACACACACATCCACAGACACACACATCCACACACATACACCCACAAACACATACACATACATATATATCCCTATATACTTATTCATATACCTATGTGAATCAATAAAAAGAGTATCAATATTAATTCTTACATCTTTGGAATGTCCTTATTTTATTCACTGAATAGTAAAAAGAAAAAACCAGAATCAAACTTGTGGCAATGTTAATTCCTTTTCACACCCTTCTCAGCCAACGAAGATGTCCTGAGTAACCTTCATTTGTTTTCCAGAGAAGTCTTATGTCATACATTCCTTTCATAGGCAAGAGGCAGAGCAAGCCCTGTTCTCTTGCCCCGCTACTTATCAATATAAAGAAGATGTATACTTAAAATTGCACTGGGTAGATACAGATCTGCACGCAGAAGGCTGGGATTCTGGTCTGATTTCTCTCACTGACTAAGTGTGTTCAGATAGAGAAGCATTTCCTTTCTCCTTATCTCCCAACTCCATATTAGTGAATTTGCCTCCTTGTTCAGTGAATTGTAACCCAAGTCAAAATCCGTGTTGGTTTCAGAGCAGTAAATGCTTGACTCACATTCCTGCTCAGCGGCTCAGGGCCCTCCTGTCTTAACTTCTACTCCAGGAACCAGCAGGATTTCAGGACTGTGGTTTTTTTGGTCACATTTTTGTGCTTCTTGTTGGTGATTTCATTGTTATAATGGTCCCTAAGTATAGTGCTGACGTGCTGTGTGGTGTTCCTGGGGCTGCTGATGCATATGAATGTGAAAACTGTATGTGTGAGAGATGCAGTTCACTTCCACGTGAATGATAACGCTATGGCCCTGAGTTCAATGCTGACTGAGCAACAGTATGCATTTAAAGAGGCATTTCTACAAGAGGTGCACGTGGAACAACATTGTGCATCACTGACTGACAAAAATGAGACGCACGGCTGGGAGGAACCCAGTCCTGCGTTTTCCCTAGACACGGTGGTCCAGTACTCAGTAATTTCATATTCATGGGGAATTTATACAGCTTACCCATTGGCAACAAAGAAACCTGACTCTTTAATTGTTTTGCAAGGAAAAAAAATCAACATCTCTCAATGTTATTGTAGTTTATCTTACAACTGTGAAATGTCAAGGTTGTCAGAAAAAAGTGGAGGGTCCTTCGTGGATTGAAGAATCTGATGAGCGAAGGAGAGTCTCAGGCCACGTGTGCAGGGTGACCGCACCAAGCATGGAGAAGGCCAAGCTTCGGAGCTTCGCGATGAAACCAACGTGGGCCTGCTGCTGTCTCAGCACGGAGCGGCTGGCTCCTTCTACCTTCCAAGTCTGAGCCTCCCCTAGGCAGGTCTCCCCTGGAAGCCCACAGGGAGGGAACTGTGGAGAAAGCAGCTCTCATGTCCTCCCCAGAGATCTTAGAAAAAGCTGGTGGTGATGATAGTTTGACAAAAGAAAGTCTTAAAATAAGTAGTAATAATAATACGAACTGTGGTCATGCTGCAGTGGTAGCAATCAGGATACAGTGAGTGGCAACCTGTGCTCTCTGTTATGGCCACTGTCACAGACTCAGCCACTCTTCACAGGGGTGTTTCTCAGCTCCTGTTCAGAGATCCTTCAGAACTGCTGATTACTGTCTGGCTCCAGAGCACAAGCCAGGATTTCCCAGAGCCCAACTGCTTTTCCTTCCCTGAGTGTCTGGTGCTTTCTGTTTTTAGGTCCTCAAAATTCCAGCTCTGCTAACACCATCTTCTTCAGGAAGTAGAGCTCCTTGTCTCCTTGTTGTTCCTGCTAAAGGCAGTTGCTAAACACCCCAGGATCGGACACCCACTCCAGGAGGAAAATAGTTTTCTGTGTCTCAAGAGTCATTTGCTCTCCTGAGGGCAATTAAAATATGAGAATGGGAAACTTTTTAATACATTCCTTAACCCAGATACTTTTTTGCATTTCAACATAAAAGAAATTTCAAGGTCAGTGGTTGGGGCCTTTTAGAAGAAGGCTGATGTAGCTCATGGAGAAAGCCTGCCTTGGTCTGGAAATGATCAGATCTGCGTTTTAGTTCAGCACTGACAGCTGAGAACTGGAAAATCCATGCTATGTTTTAAAAACAGAATTTGAAATCCTGATAGATGTTCTCTTGGGAATTTTGAATATTGCTTTTGAAAGGTCACTTAAACTTATAGTTTGATTGCAAGTTATAATGGCAGAATTCTCTCAGGAGTATGTGAACATGGAAGTTGATTAAATATCATAAAAGTGTAGTCCTAACGAGACCAAAAGGCATAGGGAAGAGCTTCTCTGGATTCTAAGGCAATATTGAATAAAGCAGAATAAAGTAGCACTGCATAAAGAAGAATAATGTAGAATTCAATAAAGCATGTGAATAAGCAGAATAATCACTTTAAAAACAGTAAAAAGAAGACTTTAATATAGAGACTTAGAGAATGTCCTCAAAGAAACTGAGCAGGGATTGCATTTTTTCCCCCAGTCTTTCAGTTTTAGCTGTAAGATGATGGATTGTGGTATAAATGAAATTTCATTCAGATTTTGAGTTTTTAACAATTCTTATTTGGTTGTCTTCTAGAGTAATGCATGATTAGAAGTGGTTTACCTTGAGACTTGCTCATTTAACTTAAAAGCATTTCAGAATTGAGACTGTAAGCCTTACGTCAAATATTTTGATTGCATGAATAGAGCTGAGATGTCTCCAGGTGAGCTCTGGTGTGGAGCAGACATGTGAGAGTGTAACTGAGACTCATTCTTATATCTTTTGTCAGGAGGCAGCCACCAATTCAAGGAGTTCCCTTTATAAGATCATAACCCCTTCCTCTCCTGACAGATTACATTTTTATAGTTATCATCGCTGTATATGTTTATGTAAATTCCTGTTCCTAGAAGGTTTTAGCTTAGCTGATAAAAATCAGTCAGCTGGGTTTCCATCTTTTTATAAGAGCGTGCTAAGGGTATCCTAGGAAGTGTTGGTTATTTAAGTAGAACAGTAGCTCTAAATTCTTTGATTTTCTAGGCTTGTCCTTTAATAGAAAATAATGCTGTAAATAGAAGTCAGCCCGTTAGCTAGAAACAATTCAAGGATTGAATTCAATAAAAACTCCCCTGGGTTTCCTGCATGAAAGCTATTGAATTTGGTTGCAAATGAACAAAAATCACCTTAAAATTTTTTTTCTTATCCTTACTCATTGTAAGAGTCCTTGATTTAGTTTACTAGGCAATAATGGATCTCCATTGACTTTCCTAACTGGTGTGTTTAAATACCTATTTCATTTAAAGATAGGTATTCAAATACCTATTTCATTAAAAAATATGTTCAGAAAGGAATATAAGAGCTTGTTCAACCATCCTTCTTAATAGCTCCTTGGTGTCTCTCTGTGCTCTCAGCTAAATCCAAACTTGCAGAATTTCATTATGAGCGAGAATTGAGTCAATTCAATTACCCTTGGAATTTGTGGTGGTCTGTCATGTTAGAGTTTCACCCCAGGGAACTACAGTGTGCATTCATTTTAATTTTGCTAAATCCACATGAGGCTGTCTTGACTGGGGGAATGGGATCTGGTCACTTTTTATTTTTCAAAAATTAAGGTACATGACAAGCACATAGTAACAGAAAATGTACTGGTGTTAGGTATATGGCTCAGTGAATTTGTACACATGTATACAGCACCAAGGATCATGCTAATGAAGACAGAGAATGGTCCCTGAATCCCAGAAGGAACCCTGCACTGTTTTGAGTCAATAGTCCCACCCCAGAGACAACCACTTGAGATAGAGGAATGACTCCTATCATCATTGATTGATCTTGCCTGTTTTTCAACATCATATGTGTGAATCCTATATTGTATGCTCGATTGTGTTTTCATTGATTCAGCAGACTGTCTGTGAGATTTACCATATTGGATATAACAGCTTATTTTTTTTTTAAATCTCAAGTATATGAGTTTAGCCAGATACTCATATATGAATATATCACAGTTTATTCTTTCTTTCTACATTCTTGCCACCATTTTCATTTTCATTTGTTTTTTTATGCTTTCATTTTGTAAAAAGTAGCTATTGGGCCGGCCAGATAGGTCAGTGGACTGAAGCACCTGCTTGGGCAGAGCATAGGGGGCCGGGATTTGATCCCCAATGCCACAAGCCATGCCAGCCCCACTCCCAGAGCACGCTGAGACAGTGACTGAGACTGGATGTGGTGGTGCATGCCTGTAATTCCAGCGCTTGGGAGGCTGAAAACAGGAGGATCGCTATGAGTCCGATCTATGCAGTGGGGCCCTGTAGACCCTGTACTAAGATCAATAAATAAATAAAAGCAGCTATTTACATAAGGAATGTTTCCCCACTGAATAGTATTGTTTGGTATATTTTTACATGCTTATTTAGTCATTGTAATACCAAGTATCTGAAGCTAGTAGCGAGTATCTGTCTGATACTTTCTTTGAAAACTTTTAATGTTTTATCTTCTTTTTACTAACGTGTGAAGTCTTTCCATGTTTTGGATACAAGACTGTTGTTAGGTATGTGCACTGAAAATATTATTTTCCTAGCCCATTCTTCCATGCTTTTAATTATATTTTGATAGTGGAAGTTGTTTAATGAAATAAAGTACCTCTTTTTTGTGACAGTGTATTTTGTGTTGTATTTAAGAAATTCTTACTCATTATAAGATGGGATCTGTTTTTGAGTGAGGCTCTGTGGTTATTTTGCAAATTCTATGCAGTGAACAGCAGCCGAAGGGGATTTTATGTTTTAGAGCCAGATGTCCCCCAAGGGCCTGTACATTCACAGGTGGGGTTCTGCAGGTGGCTGGATCTAGGGCAGGTGATGAAGGGCATGTGCTGCTAATTTGGCCAGCTGGTTTAGCTTAGTTCTGAGTGTGGATGGCATCATGCAAAGGGCTTGTATCCTGGGTGTGGCAAAAGGGAAAGGGAGGCTTGCTTCGCCGTTTGCTGCTGCCCTGCTCTGCCATGGACTCGTTCTGCTCTGTGATTTCCCCTGCCGTGGCGCTGCTCCTTAGAGCCAGCCACATGTGGGCTGAAACCTACAAACTGTGAGCTGAAATAAACCTTTCCTCCTTTAACTTGTGAGTCTTGGGTATTTCGTTCTATCAAAGATGAAGTTACTAAGACAGTGAGTAATTCATGAAGGAGTCAAGGAGTCAAGTCCTTCATTTAATCATGAGGAAGGTTTTTCTTCTTGTGACAAATGACAGTTGTAATGTTGTTTTTGTTTACTTCCCCAAGAATCACAGTGATTGCTTCTGTTGCTGAGTGTACTCATTTGTAGGTCATCACAATTATTTCAGCTTTTAATGTAAATTAATATAATCATTTAATTTTTGACTTTGAAAGCTGAATTTTTTATATCCCGATGTGAGCTAGTAAAACATTTTGGAATGTACAAAAGCAAAGAGGAAAGAAAAATACATCCATAATTAGTTGGAACACTGTTAATAAAGAAAGTTAAAACTATTTGTGACACAAAGGAGAAAAGAGGATTTGCAAGGGCTCTGGTGAGCCTTTTGTCAGGGAAAGTTTTAAAAGGATCAGCTTATTCTAATTTTCCCTAGACCAACATGTGGGCCAGTTGAACAGACTTAGTTCATAGACTAGGAGGAAACAGTTGTAGATAAAGTAGAGACAGGACCAACTAGGTCTCCATTCCCTGAAGGGAGTGATTCAGGCTCCATGAGACCTTGAATTGCAGGTGGCCAGTAATGGGTATGACTACAATGACATTTCTGGGCTTTGGCTTCAGGGCTGCTAAAACACTTGTCTCAGGTTTATTGTCGCAGAGCAAAGCCCTTGATGCTTGATGTCTTCCATTTGCCTTTGCAGGTCCACCCTGTCTCCCCGTCACTGGGAGCCTCCCCACTGGGTGGCATGTACTTCTCCCGCCCTCTGGCTTCTGGTTGGGCTTTGCCAATGGAAGACATTGGTGAGAGATGGGTGGAGGGTGGGAAAGGGGATGGGATGAATTCTAACCTCCCTTCAAGTTTGCTCAAACTGGCTGTGATGAGGACCCAAGTTCTCAGTGTCTTCAGGAACCCTCTTGACTCGCTCCAGCTGCTGGACACTGATGTTTGCCTACATCCGAAAGGCTTGGGGTTCCCTGGCCCTAACCCTAACCTTAATCCTAACCTTTCTAGCGTCCACTTTTCCTGCAGTGTGGCATGGGCCTGTGACTCCTTTCCTTGCACCCTGTCTTTGTGACAGTCCCACTCTTAACTCTCTTCCTGTGACCATGCCACAGAGGAAATCGATGAAGAATTTCTGATTGAAACCATGAGAATGCTATTTCTTAATAAAATTAATATATATAAAAAAAAGAATTTCCGAGACCATAGGGGCCGAGAGGTTACACTCTCACCAGCAGTTCAATAAAAACAAAACAAAACATGGTGCCCTTCCTAGAATGCGTGTCCAGTGAGTGGCTTCCATCTTATTACGTTCTATCCTCTGTTCTCGTCTCAGGTAGAGCCTGGAATTTCCTGGTAGAGCTGTGCTAAGGCCGTTTTCTTCCTTTGCTCTTCTTTTCTAGCTCCATATTCTTCGGGGCCCAGCTTCAATATTAATTCCCAAGTTACCTGAAGAGTGTAATGTACCACTCACTCTTGGCAAGAAATATTTTGAATAGTCAACTGAAAACTTGGTTAGAAACATATTTGCTTTCAGTTTTGCTCACAACTACCCCTCTCCCAACACGGGGTCCTTGGGAGGCTTTTTCTGTTTGTCCCTGTGGTCCTGTCACCCATTGTGCTGCTTGGCGCCCCTCTAGGTGATCAGTAAACATTCACTGATTGAATGATAAATAACCAACCCAACACAAGAATTAAGTGGCAAAGAATGTTTACAGACATCGATCATATGTCTTCAAAACTAAGAAAATTGACTTTCTTTTGGAGATAAGGTCTCACTATGATGTTCAGCCTACTCTTGAACTCACTATGTAGCCCAGGTTAGCAATCCTCCTGCTTCAGCCTCCCAGCTGCTGGGATTGCTGATGTACCATCATGCCTGGCAAAACGATCTTCAGCTGTGAAACATAACTGTGAAATAAAGGAGACAAAAGAAAGGCATTCACCCAAAGTGTATCAATGCAGGTATTGAACTCTTATCTTTCCTGCTCTAGATTTCACCTTTATTTGTACACAGTTTCAAAAATTGCTACTAAGAGTGGATAAAATATTGCTTTCTTTTTATTCTTACAATATAAAGAGCATTCTTTATCTTGTTACCCTAATTACCATTTTAATGAACTGCATACAGTTTTAATAACCACATGTCATCTATCATGGGTGCTCTTTGCCCTACTGTCTGATATTTAGGTTGTCTCCTATGTTTTACTGTTGCAAGTCTTAACTAAATGACTTGTTTTATGACCTTCCTGTGCAGAAAAGGTCATGTTTCTTTATTTTCTAACTGAAATTGAATCAGACTAGGGCTTCCACCTGTGAGGACTCAGGAGAACTCCAACCTCAGTCATGTTTGAAACAGCCATTTCTTCCATGGGTGGGACCAGAAGCCCCGAGTTCACATGACCCAAGAAGACTGAGGAGAGACCCTTTCTCCGCAGACTGCGTGTTTCCCTCTTCGCTCTTCCTTGCTATCTGCTGCACGGGGCTTGTCTTCATTATCTCCTGCGTGTAGCTGCTCAAATGACCGTGGTGATGGCAATCTCTGGCTGTGATGGCAGTCTCTCTCTGGCTGGTGCATAATCCTTCTGCTCCCCCAAGGTCTCTGTGCCTCTGGAGGATTGTACCAGCCACACACATATTCCTCCCTTGGAGCATCACACGCCGCCATGCACCGTTTTCCTACCTACTGCATCTCAAGCCCAAACCTGTTCTCACAGCGTGCTGGAATGAACCTCTTCTCATGAAGGATGCAGTTTTCTTCTCCATCATACAGTTTAATTTCTTCCCTCTATAACCCAGACCTCTCAAACAAAGGCTTCTGTGGGAGTTTTCTTACAGAAATGTAGAGCTTGTAAGCTTCCTGGAATTCTACCCCAAGAAGAACCTAGACATTGTAATTCAGAAGCATGCATGTCCTGTTTATTTGAAAGGGTTTCAGGGAATGATGTTATTTTTTCCCTAGCCCTGGGAGCATTCATACTTGATCGCTCATATTCAGAATTCAATTCATGGGCTTGCATACAAATACCGCTACAGAAAAGATTGTGAAACATACATCACTTTCCTCCCAAGAAATGTGATTATTGGGTCAACTTTTATAACTGTTTTATGAGGTAATATAAAAGTGAAAGTGTTGTGACGAAAGGAACCAAAGCTGTCTTCAATGGGCCAATCAGAAGCCAAAGCAGCATCGCGACATCAGCCATACTGGGCGCACTGAACCAGCCAGCGGGCATGGTGGGTAGTACCAGGGATCAAGCTGGGTCCTTGCACTTGCCAGGCAGGTGCTTTGGCCCCCGAGCTATCTCCCTAGCCCGGCCTCAGTTTGTTTTATTAACTAGCTAAGGTCTCAATAGCCCGTATCCCTAACATATATCATGTTATAACGGTTTACCCTTTTATTCTACCCTGAGTATAGTTTAGCAAGTTTTTGATACAGTATACTGGTAGCTACCCAATGCTGTTTTCAGTGAGCTTTTATATATCTTGGCTTTTAAAATTTTATTATTCAAGGGAAATGGAGCTCATTTAATGACCTACTTTTTCTTACATTATTTATCAGTTAATTCCAATATCATTTATTGATTTCTTATGCATTATTGGATGTAGTTGTGTATTGTTAAAAATTTAAATTCTAAAAAGCATTTTTCTTTTTTTTTCCTCTTAAGAAGTCAAATCAATTACTCTCCTTTTTCACTTTTCAGAAAAAGAGAGAAAACTACTACAAATTACAAACTATTTACCGTTCTCAATTGGGGGTGGGATTTTGAGGCCCCAGGAACATTCTCACTACCTGGAGACAGTTGTGCTTGTCACTGATCAGGGCGTGCAACTGCTGTCTAGGTGTCAGAGGCTACAGGCACTGCCAAACGCCCTGTGTGACAAGGGACACCTCCAATCACAGAGGCCTGGGATAGCAATAGTGCTGAGCTTAAAGCCAGTGAATAAAGCCCAAAAGAAAACAAAGTCAGAAACCTTGTAAGAAACTAAATAGGACCTGAGATAACCAGAGATGAACAAAAGGGAAAAAGAAAACCACTCTATACAATCAAACACACCTCAGAATTTAAGACTATTTAAAGCAGGAAGGCACAGTGTGTTCTCTTTGGGGAAAAACAAGAAAGCTATGCACACACAACATCGCTGTTATGTAATTACATACATTTAGACAAAGGGAGCAGAATGGCATGGAACTGTCCTCTCCAATCTTTTCATTTAAACAGTCCATGGGGTATTAAGAGGACCTTGCTGGTGGAGAATTGTCATATTGATTGAGTAAAATAGTCTTTGGGGAAATTTCTCAGGCATTTCTATAAATGGCAGTTCTGAGGGCACAAAAACTACCTTATAAGCTCTCTTTGCAGTGGAAGTCCGGCCCTGATTATGTTGATAATCCATTCAAAGGTACTTAATCTGTGATCTGCACTCTGCCATTTAAAAAAGTAATTCTTAACAATTTATTTGCATGAGAAACAGTAAAGTTTCCAAATTTAACAAATAAAAATGCAGCATTCCTAGTTACATTTGGTATTTATGCAAACAAACATTTGTTGTTTATCCTCAATTCAAAATTAACTGTCCATCTTTCTACTACTCACTCACAGCTGCCCCCTCAAATTGCGTACTGTAGAGTGAAACCCCTCTTCCACTAATTTTCTCTATTGAAATGTTGGCTTTGATGGGGCAGATCCTAGTTTAAAATATACTCCAGGGCCATCCAAATAGCTCAGCAGATTGAAGTGCCTGCGAGCAGGCGCAGGGGCCAGGGGTTCGATCCCTGGGCCTGCCGTGCTGGCCCTGCCCCCAGGGCTCACTGAGACAGCAACTGAGAGTGGTCGTGGTGGTGTGCACTTGTAATCCCAACTCTTGGGAGGCTGTAAACAGGCAGATCACTATGAGTCCAATCTAGTAGTGAGACCCTGAACACCCTGTAGACTCTTCCCTAAAAATACAGAAAACAAAACAAAAAAACCCTCCAAATTTGAATTCTGAGCTTAAGAAATTATATTTCCCAACAGGAAGACTGAAGTCAGCTATGGGTGAGGTAATGAGGTGTGACATGCACTTAATGAAATAAGTTTTGAAAATAAATTAATATCAAAGAAAGTCCATGGTTGGGTAAAGGGAAGAGCCAGCTCTCCATCCTTGGACCTGCCATATGGGGAAAGCAGTGTTTCTTGGTGTACTGTCTGTCCTTGGACCTCTTTGTCTCAGGATCACAGGAAGACTAGAATAAATATGTACCTCAGAATCCTAAAGAAAGGCATCACAGGACAGTTAAGTGTGGGTACCAGGGCTGGAATCAGACTTGCCATGTTTTCATCAAATGCTCCAGGTAAATTTTGGTGTGTACTAAAGTTTGAGTATCGCTTGGCTGGGGCCTTCCCTCTGTACTCCAGCATGCATGCTGACAGTGTGGGAGGGTTTGAAAACCTAATGATTTCAGATTTCATTTGGGAATATGGCTGTTGATTCTTTTTGTTTTGGCTGACGCAGCCTGCCCTGAGGGCGGGGCTGGCACAGCATGTGGTGCCGGGATTGAACCTAGGTCCCCTGCACCTGCCTAAGCTTGCCTAAGCAGGTGCTTTAGACCACTGAGCTATCTCACCGGCCCTTGTTGTTGCTTCTTAAACCAGGTCCATAAATTCCCCTTTTATCTTTACAGCCTGCATGAACTCACTTTCCTGCAATGTTTTTTGTTGTTGTCCATTCATTTACTTGCTCAACAAACCCTGACAGATGCCAGTTTCCAGGACTCCTATAAAGGCAAATATAAACAAGAGCCTTATCATTACCTTCCTGAAGGACAATGTCTCCATATTTTACATTTTCTTCACTTTATACAATGTTGACAGCCAAAAAAAGAAAAGTATGGCCTTATTTTACTTGTTTGATTCCTGTCACTGATGGCAAATATTTAATTTGTTATTAACTGGCATTTATGGGTTTGCACTTGCCTGCTTCTGTGTCGCCACCTGCACGGGGTCCCAGCATGCCGACAGTACGTGTGCGTGCTTATCAGAGTGCCCTTGGGAAATGAAACCACACGTGAAGCTCATCTGTTACTTTCCAGCAAACTTCATAACGTTCTCCCTGATTCTATCCTTTGGATAGGCTTCTAGTTTATCTTATATGTGAGAAATGACCTTATAACCTATGTGTGACAGTTGTTTGGGTTTTATTAAGTGCCCTGCTAGCTGGTGATATAGGGGCATTACTCAGAGATATTTGTTTGTTACCCTAGTAAGCCCAGAGAATTTATTTTTATAGACTTAACTACAGCGTCTGTCTTCTCCTGCATGGCGTGTAAGAGTAGTTCATGGGATAAGGAGAGTGCTGACAATGCTGGCTTCAGTTAAGGAGGGAAAAGAGAGAATGGTATTGACTCCAAAAGGAAAACTGTAATATACACAGCTCATAGAGCAACATGAGCCTGAGGAAAATCAAATACAAATTCAAAGCTAAAGGGATTTCTGTTCCCCTCTGTCCTCCCTTCTACCCGCCAGAACATCAGCAAAGAGGGCACTCGGGATGTGTCCGCCAAGCCACCTGAAGCACACCCCTACACAAGAGCAAGTTCTGCCCATTCCTAGTTTTAAAAACAATGACATCTTATTAGTCATTTCAAAGTTGCGGCTAACGTCCGTCCTGTAAAAATACCCTGTGGTTAAGACAACCCACGAAGGCTCCGAGAGTAAATTCTGAGTCATGTGATGCGTGCTCAGACGAGCTGCAGGCTGGGTTCCTGGGTGAGCTCTGTCGCAGCCCCCCTGTACCCAGCACTCTTTTGCTGTCGTAAAGCAAACCACGACACTCAAGTGAACACAAGCAAAAACACACGAGCCTGCCGCTGCCAGTTAGAGGACAACTATGCAGAGGAATGGCTTGAAGTGACTGCAAAGCTGCAGACATTTACTGAAATGATTTCTGTTAGTGATACAGCAGAGATGGAAACTAAAATTTTCATGGGAGCAAGGAAAATTCCAAGTGCAATGGAAGGACATGTAATGTAGATTCAAAGAAATGATATGAAATACATTGAAATATTCAATATGAATAAGTATTGATTTGAACTCTGGATGGTATTGACTCCAAAAGGAAAAATATGCAGTTTGTAGTTCTGTTTTTGGAGGAAAAATAGAATCACTGATACCTCAGGAAGTAGGAAACTTTTAGTACTGAGGTTTGAGATCCTAATATCCTCTGGTGCTCATTCGTACTTTTCATTTTCCTCACTGTACCTATTAATTATGAGTACCCACGTACCACTGTATGATTGAACTGGATTCTCCCTTTAAAACATAGTATTAGAAGGAAAGAAAAGCATTTGGCATCCTTTCCCGACAGACCGTGGTTCAGGGTAAGCACATCAGAGTCGTCGAGGGAATTTTACAAAGGAGATCAGTTAAAAGTCAGAAGATGCAATATAGTAAAAAATTCTATTAATCCTTCCATGAAATGTGTAAACTACAAAGGCATCATTATTTGATGCTAAGCAACCAGGAGAATAATTCCACATGGTACCAAAGTGCAAAGCTACAGATGACCTGCTCGTCACAGAGGGCAAGCGCTTATGTCGGTGAGGAGAGATCCATCGTCATTAACCTAGCCTGGCACTAGCATCATGAGCTTCCTGGTCCTGAGGTGACTCCTGTGAAGTGCGCAGCAGCCCTTAGAAAATCTTCTTGCTGGGTGTGTTGTGTTAGAATTCACTACCTCCTCATAAAACACTGGAGCTAGAGGAAGAAGTAAGTCTGTTTCTCTTTCAGAAAACAACTGAGTGAGTCCTCAGAGGCTGTTCATCAGGATGGGGCCTCGAACTCAACTGGCTGATGGTTGAAGTCCAAGTGATGGGGGAGCGCTGTGAAAGTGGTCTCATTTGAATTCAGGCGTGCTTGCTGTGGTGGAGCACGCCTGTAATTCCAGTACTCAGGAGGCTGAGGCAAGAGGATCATTGTGAATCGGAGACCTGCCTGGGCTGCAAAGTGAGCTCAAGGCCAACCTGAACTGTCTCAAAAAGATCAAAAACCCCACAAAAAACAAAAAACACAATTGAGGCTTATGTGTCCGAGCCTTTTGTCTGGGACATGCTGGAATGTTAGATCTGTGGGTTTCTTCAATCAAAAATGTCCCCAAGCGATCCTAACACTAAACATTGAACCCTTTAAAATAACAGAAATCAGCATGTAACGATGTTTCTGTGTGCCTGGTACTGAAGGTTAAACGGCTTTTGCTCAGTGAGCTCTGTCCCCAGTCCTTTCTATTTTTCCTTTTATTTTGAGACAGAGTGTTACTAAGTCACAAAGTTGTCCAGGACTTGAACTTCGGTCCTCCTGCCTCAGCTTCCCGGAGTGCCCAGATTACAGACCTGGGCCGCTCTTGATTGCATCTATTAGATAGGTTGGTCACATCCTGTGTTTTTCAAGTGTTATTTTGATCAATAGATGCTCAGTTTAGAAGCGCTAATAGCAAAACAATAACATTGTCAAGATATCCTTAAATATACACAACGACCTATTCAATGTATGCATCGAAAAGAGAGTTGAGTAAATGTTAAAACACTTAGTGTTCACTGTTTGATCTTTTTTTTTCCCAGATATATTTATTGCCCACATTCTTCATGTAAGCAATACTTTACCATTTTTTTTTCAAATCAAATTGGTAGGACAGTTTCAATAATTAACACATTTCATATAGTCTTCCTAGTGGTTAATTGCTGTACAAGATGTAAACATGATATCCTATTTACAAACACCATTAGAACAAATCTCATTAAGAGAATGTAACTATATATCTATCCTAACCACTTTGAATACACAGATACAAAATGG